>PVKM010048354.1:0-11222 GCA_004027735.1 Carollia perspicillata
CACCTTTCCAATAGGTGCCTTTAGGCTTTATTTCCCGTCGCTGGGGCCCTGCGCTGTGCAGTCCGTCTCACTGCCCAGTCTTGCCTAGTTTATCTGCACGCGAATGTGTGTCCGAGGTTGGCCAACTGTCCTGCGTGCCCTGCGTGCTCTGCTCGTCTCCTCCCCACGTCTGGGGTCTGCAAGCTCCGCGCCACCTACGCCGCCCGGCGCTCCCGAGTCTGGCAGCCACCACGGTTTCCTGCCACTTTCCCTCTCTGCCGGCTGCCGACTCTGCCCCTCTTACCGGTCGGGTTGAATGTTTGTCGACTTCCGTACTTCAATTCTGTGTGTTCTGGTTGTGTTATTGTTTATAAATATTTGTTGTCCTTAATCTTGGTTGTGAGAGGAGGTACAGTGTCTCCACCTACGCCTCCATCTTGGCCGGAAGTGTGAGAGTTGGTCATCTTAATGGGTATGAAATGGTACCTCACTGTGGCTTTGATTTGCATTTCTCTGGTAGCTAATGATGTTGGGCATCTTTTCATGTGCCATTGGTATATCTTCTTTGGAGAAATATCTATTCAAATCCTTTGTTCATTTTTCAATGGGTTATTTATCTTTTTTATGATTGACTTGTAAGTGTTCCTTATAAATAATATTGAATAAACTTATTGGCTATTCATGCAAAAAAAAATTGACTTCCTTAAACAAGTTGCCTCCATTTGTGATCTTCTGTGTGGAAGAAAGTGATACTTCAAAAGTCATATTGTAAATAATGATTATTATAGCGATTAAACAGCCTATGTTTCTTGTACTTATTTTTTGTTTTTAAAATATACTTAACATAAATTTTATTTCTTAATTACACTTTACATTCAATACTATTTTGTCTTACACTTATTCCTGATGTTTATGAACAAATTTCCTTGTTTTGCAGTGTAGTTTTAAAAAAATAAGTACAGTGGACAAAAGAACATATTCAAAAAGGCAAGTATGAGTAATGTTTTTCTTTTATTTTTCATTTTATGATTACGTTCCAACATAATATAAAAGAATTATGCTCCAATTATTTAAGTTGTTACTAACTAGATAATGTTTTCTTCAGCATTTAGCTGTATTGTTGACTGAAAGAAGAGAAGCACAATGTGATTGGTTAATTAAGGTTTCAAAGAACCTGATGCTCCCTAGAGGGGAGGCTAATTTCTCATTTATAAGCCCATTTATAACTCCAGCTCTGAGAAATGGTCCTAATTAAATTCGCAGTTAAGTAGGCCTTCAAATGCATATCAGCCGTTAACATTTGGGCTGCCTGCTGCTAGCAAAATATTAATATTTGATGCTATAGCATTTTCATTTTATCAGACTGTTTAGCATAAATCTGTTTCAGGGTCTTATGAAATAGCTTTATTTATGTGTTAAACAGATTAAACGCAGGTTGTAATGGTTGGTTTTAAAATGACTTCAAAATAGTTTATGGCCACTGGGAAGCTATGTATTTTGATTAGATTATTGGCCATATTTCTTCCAATGACTGTAGGAGGATGCACCATTTTTAGGACAAAAACAACTTATCATAAGGTCCTTAGAAAAGGAGAATAAAAGAGAAAAACGAGCCAGGAGGAGAACCAGGGAGAAGAAACAACCCGCTTTACCTTGTTACTGTGCTTCCCGGTGTATCACACCCTTGACACACCCACTGCGTCACCTGATGCTCATGACAAGGCCACGAGCCACACCGGTGACTGCTACAGCACCTTACGAAAGAGGAAATAGGAACTCCAGGAGAGTTACCATACTTTCCATGTGGAATGCGTACCTTTTTGCCCAAGTTATTTAGGGAAAAATAAGGATGTGCATTATACATGGGTAAAATGATTACATGTCATGGGTATAATAATGGGTGTAATAATACTGTGTATAATGTTCACAAAATGATGGGTATGCATGATACATGGGAGTGGCAAATTAGGGGTAAATTACAACTCAGTCACATGGCTAGCAAATGGCAGAGCAAGATCTGAATCCAGTTCTTGTGTACATTTATTCATTGTATTTGAGCTATATCTTAAATCTGCAAATGCACAATAAGGGTGTGTGTGTGTGTGTGTGTGTGTGTGTGTATGAAACAGAGAGAGTGGGGAGGGGGGCAGGAGATAGGAAGGGATGGGGAGGGGAGGGGAGGGATACTCCCAGGCAGAAGACCTGCATGAATAAGGGCAAAAAAGCATGAAACTGTTTACTGGCTCCCTCCTTCCTTAGACCATAATCTATCTCTCGGAGGACAGGGAACGTGTCTTCGTTCACCATTTAAATCCCAGGACCTAGAAAGGAGCAGCACAAATTCTGGCAGTACAAATGACTGAGAAAGAAAACAGAAACTAAAGAGACTGGTGATAAGGACATCAAAGGAAGTGAAGGCGTCAAGAAAGAGAACTTAGTATACAATGTCACAGACACATCTAAGCAAGATCTAAGCTCCCTCCCGTGGATCAAACAATGAGACTGACACCGGCTCTGCAGGGGGCAGGAATTGCTGCTAGTGTAGCAATGGAGGGAACCCGGGCACTCAGTGTTCACCTAAACCCTTCCCTCTTCTCCAGCGCGTTAACTACAGAAGGGTAAAGAGTTGGAAGTTATTTTCTGACCACAACGGGATCAACGTGCTATTCCTCTGCAGTCTAGAGAAAGGGAGAGGGGGTAAAATTAGAGCCAAGCACCATACATTCAGATAAAAAAATGTTTTGGATAAACATTCTGAAAAGAAAGAAGTAGAGCCCTGGTTGGTGTGGCTCAGTGGATTGAGAGCCAGCCTGCAAACCGAAGGGTCTCAGGTTCAATTCCCAGTCAAGGCATATACCTGGGTTGCGGACCAGGTCCCCAGTAGGGGGCGTATGAGGGGCAAGCACACATTGATGTTTCTCTCTCTTTCTCCCTTCCTTTCCCCTCTCTAAAAGTAAATAAATAAAATCTTAGGGAAAAAAAATAGGTAGTGAAGACCTACGAGAGAATTTATTCCACTCTTGTACCTAATGAAAAGTTTGACTCGTCTCTTAGAAACAATAAAGTCTGAGCCTTAGAATATTTTCATTTCTATTTGTGCTATTTCAATATTAGGAAAAAATGACCAAAAATTCAATGGCACAACCACCCATGTACTGTTTGGTAATGACACCTAAGAAGGATATTTCCACAGTTAACAGAAGACGCCACATCAATACTTATAACAATGGTAACTACTTAACGTCTTTTCCTAAGTAATACAAGTACCATGTCACTCTAATATGTGGTTGTCCTACAAGTGCAAAAACAGAAGTGGCACAATGCAAATATGAGCTCTACTCTCTGGAAAGGGAAAGCGCTGAAGCCACCTTTCTGTTCAAGGCTTCAACCTTCGCATCAATAGGAGAAACGAATTTCTTGATTCTTTGCTCCATCCAAGAAAGAAAAACTAGTGCAGAGATCTAAAAACATTGTTACTTCTATGAAGTTAAGAACAAGAGCAAGGTGAACCTTCAGACGTGGATCAATTTTTAAAAATGAGAAAGATATTATAAATTTCTCATCAAAGCAGTCGACTGGGACACCACAAAGGGCGATGCTCTCGAACAAACTTCGCCGCTGTCTTTCTTTCCAAAGATCTGGGTCTACTTTGTATTGTACATCAGGGAACGGGTGGTTGGTTGCTTAAAGTCAATTAATCAGGGTGATGCTGTGAGAAAACAACTTAAATGTATGGAATTCTATTCTTTAATTTTTTAATTTTAAATCACTGAAATCTTTTTCAGCTATAGTGGACCTACAGTATCACATTGGTTTCAGATGCACAGCCTAGCGATCACACATTATGTAGCTCACTGAGCGAGCATCCTGATAAATCTCACACCCCCCTGACCCCATTCACAGTTATCAGAACAGTGTCAACCACATTCCCTGTGCTGTACTTCACATTTCCACGACTGTTCGGTAACTACCAATCTGCACTTCACAATCCCGTCACACTCTTCACCCATCCCCTGAATCCCCCTCCCATCTGGCAACAATCAAAATGTCCTCTGTATCTACCCAGCAAAGCTGTCACTTTGTCGCTGAGTGGGCTGCGATGCAGAGATCAATGACTTTCCTAAAGCCACAGAACTAGCAATGGCAGAAAAGGCGGAACCTTGTGCACCCTCAGGACAGATAAAGAGCTTGCCAGATAAGAAAAAGCTAAAGGAGTCCGTCATCACCAAACCAATATTACATGAAATCTTAAAGGCTCTTCTTTACGAGGAAGGGGAAAAAGAAAGATAAAAAAGCAGTGCTCACTTTATGAGCAATAAAATAGCAATAAATACATACCTAGCAATAACTGAATCTAAAAAACAAATGAACAAGCAGAACAGAAATCTGTGCAATTCTTAATTACAAAATAATTTATGAAGAAAGCAAATTCCCGACTTCTAGTTCCACCGAGTGGCGGAAAGGTGGGGGAGGGCCTGCTGTCCTGACCAGATAAGGCCCCTGCCATTAGCACGCCTCTCCCGTGCGCGTTAATCTCTGTGCCCATCCACGGAAGGCTGCTCGCACACAGTGTGTTCTGTTAGCCCTTTACAACATCCCCTTCCTAATCCTGCTTACACTCGCGGTTGGCGTAGGCAATAAGGAAAGAATTCAAGTAAATTTCATTTCAGGCACCACTCGCGGTCCTCACTGTAGAGTTTAAATTAATGAGGTTTTTTCCCTGAGTTTGGTTTCGCCTTTCTCTGAACATTTCTGTTTTAAATGCTTGTTATGCTCAGCTATTTTTTTTGCATTCAATATTTTTTATGGTAAAAGAAGATTAAACAAGTTTGAGACTAGTATTGGCCATTTCTTGTCATTTCTATTCATAATTCAAAAGCAAAGAGCAAAAATATCACTGTGAGGCAGAAGTGTACCATAACATAGTAAGACAATAGACCAAATCTCTCAAGTTTAAGTTCCTTAAAAGAAAAGATCCCAGTGTCTTAGAAAGTAATACTTAGCATAAAAATTAGTATTCATTAATTATTGTCCTTATCCTAAGAGCAATGACCTCCTCTTACACAGACAGCCACATGGCAGTTATCAGAAATAGAAAACTATCAGCTACTTTTAACAGTAACATTTCTCGAAGCGAGATTGCATTCCAAATGGTCCTTGACACTGAAAAATGACCTTAAAATGTTCGTATACACCAAATCGGTGATCCGAAAAACAACGGCCAAGTGAAATAAGCACTGGCTTGGGAGTCACGAGGCCCTGCCTTGTCTGGCACTGCTAGTTGTTTAGGAGAGTCATTAGTCGCTGCCCCTCAGTCCACTCAGGGACAAAATGGGGAAACCCGGTTAACCGGCTCACCGGGCTCTCCCGCCGTCCCAGCCGGCCGCGGTTCTGTGTGCGTGCTGCTGGGAGCGGAGCGCGGCGTACAGACAGGCCGGCGGCAAGGTCAGCTCACACACACAGCGCAGGGTTACAGGGAACTTTCACGTGTTATCTCACTTAATCTTCTCAACAGGATGCAGGGCTATTACGTTTCCGTTTTACGAGGGTCAAGTTCCAAGACGGCACTAGGATCAGGAGTGTACTTGCTCCGCACTCTGTCTATGTTCTGTCCATTACACCACATTATCTCGAATGTACAGGTAAAGCCCTCAGAGTTTGATTTGGCAAAGAATGTGTTTTAAAATGCTTAACTGTAAGCTGCCAAACTCCCATTAGATTAGGAAAGCAGAGCAAAAACGATGCCCAGAGTACAACATCAAAATTTCTTGTTTTCCCTTTGCAAGCTGTTCCTGAAAAAAGATTCAAGGTAACGTAAATACATGAGTAATTGAGACCAGTCCTTAAAAGAAAGACAAGCAGGTCTCTGTACAGCTAACTAGAGCTGTGCTGCAGCAACATAAATACACTTTTCAACGTATTTGGTTCCTGACACTGAAATCACATAATTCTTAAGGAATTTGGAATTCGTTACATTAATCCAAAATTGTATTGCCTTTTGGGACTGGGCCCAGTCCAAACTTTGACCGTGTGAGGAGTGCCGGTCTGGAACAGGACTCAAACAGACCGCGTGACGTCCACACCCTCTGGGAGCGAGCCACATCGCACCACGGGCTACTAAGTACATCACCCGAACCCACGGCTCACTGAGACACGAAGCTCTGTGGTCATTCGGACTGTTCAGAGGAGAGGGGAAATGAAGCTGAATGTACCTGAAAACCAGCCAACCCACCCTCGCCCCAACACTCGGGTATCTCTGACGCAATAATGTCCGAACTATTGCTTTCGAAAGTATTTCAGGTTGAGCATTTCTAGGAACATAGAATATGGGTAACCTCTTAGCAGTCCTAGCCAATTCTTTAGGATTGTCTGTGAGCAGCCAATCAAGTGTATAATTCCGACATCTTACACTTATTGCTCAAAATAAGAGTCCGAGAATCATAGTTCTGTAGCATCTAGAAACACCTTCTGTCGATGGTTTTGCAAAATTAACTTTTGTCATAAGAATTAACTGCACAAGTTCTTAGCGTAAAGACAGTATTTTTTTCAAAAAGCTATTTATAAATCACAATTCTTGATAATTAAAAACTACTCCTCAACTTCCTTCCTCAGTGGCAGGTGGCGTTCTCAGGATCTGGCCCGTCTGTGCAGAGGAAAAGGGAACACGGGCCACCTCGTCTGGGAGGACACAGAAGTGCAGCACTCAAGTGTCTCTAGGGGGCTGCGAGCAACACCACTGGGTTCCCCAGCCCAGGTCTGGACACGTGCCAACCTCGACGGACGTGGCTTTCTGCACTGCAGCACCAGAGGTCTTTTCAACAATTCCTTGTAAGAACGGGTGGACATCTGAGGGCTGCTCAGAGGAACAGTGCGATGAGGCGGCACAAGTCGGAGTCACGTCAGGCTCCAGGGTCAGAGAGCCCAGGCCCCAGGCCTCATTCTCCCCTGGGTGATCTGTGTCAGTGAGGATTCAGACTGGCCGGAAAACAACAGGAAATCCCAGAGAGAAGTTGACTTTTCTCTCTTTTATAAATGCCCAAGGGTGGGCAGTCTGGGGCTGGTGCGAAGCTCTGTTCCTTCCAGCCTTCTGTTCTGCCATTGCTCGGGTGCAGCCCAGTCCTCGCGGCCTCAGACAGGCCTCACCTGTCAACTGCCCACAACAGCACAATGGAAGAACAGAGGGAAGAAGGAAGGGCAAGCCAACTCTCTCTTAAGAAAGCTCCCCCAAATTACCCACAACACTGGGTTTGAACCACAACTAGTCACACTGAATTGCAAGGGAGTTTAGAACTTGGAGTAGCCACATGCCCAGCTGACCCTTTATCACCATGGGGAGAAGGTGAGAACAGAGGTCAGGGAATGAGCTGTCTCCACCACACTACCTGTGTATTCTTAACCACTCGATGCACTGATTTCTCATCTGTACAATGGAACAACAATGGACCCTCCCTTCAGAGTTACTCTGAAATGATAATAACATAGAGGGGTTAGCACAGGGTCTTATGCATAATAAATATGCAACAAAGTAAACATTTATTTTTCTTTCTCTTACTGATTTCCTTTTCAGTTGTTAAAAACTGTATTAACTGTTTTGTTCCCTTTAGTTTATCTAATTTTTCCCAACCCCCAAATTATCTTCATAGTGTAAACAGATCAGTGTTCTTGAATCACTGCTTTCAACAAGATGACGCCTCTTTCAAATACCCTTGCCACGCTGGCCAGTGTGGCTCAGTCGGTTGGAGCACTGTCCCATAACCAAAGGATTACAGGTTCAATTCCTAGTCAGGGCACACACCTGAATGTTGGGTTTGAGCTCCGGTCTGGGCACGAATGGTCCCCAGTTGGAGCACCTACGGGACGCAACCAATCGATGCCTCTCTCACATCAGTGACTCCCTTTCCTTCCCCCTCTCTCTAAAAACGCAATGAAAAAATATGTCCTTCACATGAGGATAAAAAAATGCCCCTGCCAACGATCACATCTGTGCACGTACACACACGCACACTGCACACACTTGTTTCCTTTTCCTTTCTCTCAAACAGAACTTTGGTATATTCCATTGCCTAAGTTCAAGTGCAAACTCCCAAAGCCATAACCTCTAAACTCCCTTTTCCCGGCTTCCCCAACATCTCCCCAGCAGTACCTCCCACCATGACGCAAGATGGATAACACTGGTGACAACAAGGACGGAAATGATGATGAAAAGTAGAAATTAACAGAGGCCATCCCTTTGAAAATTTTTCTGTGCCAGGCAATGTCCTAAGTGTTTTACATGAACCACCTCTTCTAACCCTCAAAATAACCTGTGAGGTTATCACTATTATTATCACCACAAGAAAGATGAGAACTAAAGCTTAGAAAGGTTATACCCAAAGTCACACAGCAAGTAAATGGCAGCGGGCTGCTGGACTCCAAAGCTGCTCATTTAGCGACTGTGTGACACCTGTCTGCCTACACGAACATGCCATCTGCATTCCCTGTACACACCTGAGTCACCTTCAAATTCTTCTTCTAGTCACATGCTGCCGAGTTTCATTAAGATACAGCTCGAGTCTGACCTCTCCTGCGGGCCCGTCATCAACTGCGATGACAACCGACGCAAACAGCATGGACAGCAGACTGTCAGAATACCACAGGGTGCGAAGCGCCGTACATACACTAACGCATTTAATGCTCACAACAGCTCTGTCAATTAGACGCTAATTATCCCCATTTCACAATGAGGCGAATACAAAGAGGCAAGTAACTTGCTCCGGCTGACACGGGCAAGGAGCCAGGGTTGCAACCAGCTAGTTGGGATGCGGAGTTTGGGCTTTAACCACTAACCCCTACTGCCACTCGTGTATCTTCCACAACTTACCTCCTCCGACAAAATATATTCTCCCTGAGAATAATCCTTTAATTGAGATATTAAATCACATATATTGACATTTGATCAATCTTGTTACAGTTTACTACGACAGACAATATCAGACACAACAAATCACAGCCACACCCCACAGACTCTACTGAGGGCAGACAGAAGCCTTCTGCACTGAGGAGATGCTGGGAAATTTCCCACGTGGTTGGTTGGACGCTAGAGCCCGTGGCAGACAGCGAATGAGAACCGCCCTTTCTACGAAACACCTGAGCAATAAACCCATGAACACGTCACGCTTTCCCGACACGCTCACAGTATCTTCAGGGGAAAAAAATATTGTGCATGTGTGTACACATACATCACCACACAAACTGCTCAGCAGAACCCTTGATTGATTAACTACGAACCCTGATTAGTTAAACTGAATGTTCGTCCAGTCTTTGCGATTATGTCACCAGCATTCAGGGACGAAGAGGGGCACTGCCGTTCGGACGGCCCTGGGCCTGTGAAGCTGACACTGAGAGCCAGGGGGCTCAGCCCAGCACTCGGCAAGTCACTGGGTCGTGTGGTCTTGGAAAACACCACAAAGCGTCAACACGATGCTCCGACCACAAGATGAAAGGGGTCGGGCAGCCCCTGATCACCACCCACAGCCCTCTTCCCCCGCCGTGCCCCCCCCAGCACTCACCATGCCCTCCAAAGCCAAAGGGCCGCCTTTAGAGGCCCTAACTCAGAAAAGGTGGCCAACTATTACCCACGCGGAGGGACCATGATTGAGAAGCAAACCAAGGGGGCACCTGTTCTTCAAGGAATGACTTTATAACCACTTGTGATGAGTCCCAAAACCTTCTTTAGGTGAAAGAAACTCTGCCTGCTCACTGGCCAGACGTTTCCCCATTTGCCACCCCTCACGCTCAGCCCCCTCCAGCTCCCGACAAGCAGCAAAGGCAATTTCTCTTCTTGCTCTCCACTCGGCTTCTACTGGAGGCAAAACCCGCAAACCACAATGGAATTACTGAAAGCTGTGACACCAGAGAAACAGATGCAGTAAAAGCTGAAGTATTCAGCGACTGGATGCTTAATAACTATACATGTCACTGAGATTTCTTTGCGTTTCTTGGAACAAATTCTAAAGGGACTTAAGAATCCTAATTAGGAACGAGAAGTTGTTAATACCACACCATAAGATCAAAACTTACCTGTCTGAATAACTTGCAATTTTTCATATATTAAACAACCAAAGAAAGTTACATCTTTAGATAAATAAGGAAGAGGGTCCCACTGAAAAGCAGTCAAATCCTCACCATTTCTTGAAGTGAAGGATTTGGTCGGCTTCCTGAAGCATCCCCCCATCTTTTTATTTTTTTAAACTGTAGCACCTTCCCAGCCTCACTAAACGTTCTGTACTGTTTCCAACACAAAGCAAACGGGACATGGGGAAATAAGGCTTAGCCGGCACTTCTTTGGCTTGTGACTGGTGCTTAAGCTATATTGCAACTCAGCTTTGTTCGGCATTAGAAATTTAAATTCAGAAGTACCAGGAGTGCTAGGAGAACTAGGAGTGCCAAGTCCAAACAGTGAATACCTTATAAATATTATGACCATCAGCTTAATATTAACGCACACAAAGGAGTTCAGGGGCGAACAGAAATTAAGTGAAAACTGACAGAAGCTAGAGGGATTGTAAGAGGAAGGAAAAAAGTACCTAGTCAGAAAAACAAAAGTGAAGGCCACTAGCTGGGAACCAAGTAAGCAGAGAGCCCTGCGAAAAGGTTAGGGAGAAACACGACCCACGAAGCAGGACCCCTCTGCTGGGAGTAGGTGACGCCATCTTCTCACACACGGCGGGACAAGTTCATGAGGCACAATAAAAGCAGGGAAATACGGGAGACACTCCATAGGTCTCCAGAGCAGAAGACAACTGCTCGGTTAGACAACGGCATGGTCATTCACCAGAGGGGGAGGGAGGTAAATGGTGACGGAAGGAGACGTGATTCTGGGTGGCAAACACACAGTACAGCGCGCAGACGGTGTGCTACAGAATCGCACACCTGAGACCTACATACTTTTACTATGCAGTGTTACCCCAATACACTCAATACATAACAAATGAGAAGAGATGTGAAAAAAGAGAAAGGAACTGATTCCAGCCACAGCTATCGTATGTTCCAGCTGCCTGAGCGTGGCCTTAGGCACATCACACTCCCCACCAAACCGACCCTTCTAATAGCCCCTGTCATCTGCTAAACCACGAAGAGCCCCTCTTCAGGGAGCACTGCCCACACACCCTGCACACAGGCTCTCTGTTCTTTCAGATGCGATCATTACAGTTTTGCAAATATTGATATTCTGTGAGAACATGGCTGTAGTGCTCAAGAGGATG
>PVKM010048355.1:0-11224 GCA_004027735.1 Carollia perspicillata
GGTATTACAAGAAGTGAGCTCAGAAAAGGACTGGCAGGTTTATAAACCAGGAATGAGAGAAAATAAAGTAAAAATTCAGGGTGTTATAGGGATGGAAGATGAAGCTGCTTCTTAACCCCAAACTTTAAAAATAAAAATCAAGATATGTTTTGAATGGCAAAGGTTGATTAGGACTCAGCCTTGCAACAAGAGTCAAATTGAACGTATGGCCAGCACATCTGTAGTTAAAAACTCAGAGAATCGGGTGGCACACAGGCTGTCCTTTCAATTGCACGACATGGCCCAGAGAAGTGATTTGATTACATGGCTCTCTCACTGGCGGTGCGGGTTAGGCTCAAAGTGCTGGGAATTACGTCATGAAAGAGAAAGGAAGAAAACGGTATACGTACATATTTCTCTGTTCCTGAACATAAGGAAGCAAAGCAATATAGCAGCTGTAAAACGTTTGTATGGAATAGAACTATGGATGTGGGTATTGGCAAACGGAGATCAGTAGAATCAAAGACAAGGAGCTGACTAGATGTTTAAGACAGTGTTGGCGCCAAAACTGCCCACAAGCCTGTGACTACTTAAAATTTGAAAGAAGCCTCGGGTCTTCAACCTTCTTTGGGTGGAAAGCAGGCTGAGAAATCTTTTTGGCTTTGGGCTATAGCCAAGGAAGATAGTGGAAAAGGAATAATTTCCCAGGGCGGAGCTAAAGGCCGTGGAAAATAGTGAACCCAGGAGCATCTCCTAGAGAAACGGGCCCACCACAGAGTGGAGGACCCTCACAGGAAATGCCCAGGGGGACTTTGCAATGGCTGTGGATCCCTAACTGCTACAAGTTGCCATCTCTTCCTTTTCTCAATGGGAGGGTAATGATGAGTATTTTGTGGTTTGGGTGTATGGTAGATGCTGTATTTTGGGTGTGTGTAAGGCTTTAATGTGCATACGGGCCTGATGTGGAAACTAGCATATATCACCCAGAGGTCCTGAACTTCACCCTTGAGACCGTGACCTATGGGACATTTGGTCATCTCCCCTGGGGAGAGGACGAGCATATTTGGCCTCTTGCCTGAAGGAGGAGAATGGATCTTTGTGTGTGTGCGTGTGTGATTCGAAGGGTAAACTGTGGCAGGCAATAACTATTTCTGGCTTTTTAATTTCTGGGCACCAGGAAGGATTCTATTGCATGGTTGGACCGGGTTCTGGCCGATGCATTGTTGGGAGGGTGCGTTCACTTGCCAGTGCAGGACCCACAGGGCATCTGCTGCGGGATCCGGAAGGTGGCTGCTCCTCCAGCCCCAGCGCAGAATGAGGACGAGAAGGGCCAGCCCACCCTGGATGCACATGTTCAGGAGTGATTTGTGGGTTTAAGCCCCAGAGATTTCGGGTTTAGTGGTAACGTTGCCTGTGCTATTGACACGCATCATTTAAAACTGCTGATTGATGCATCCTGTGTAAGAAAGTGTAAACCACTGTGAAGAAGGAAGGCTTTGGGGCCTAATGTGCTAGGATTTCAATACCTAGCTCTGCCACTGACTAAGCCTCATTTTCCCCCTTTGTGAAATAGGGATAATCACTGTATTAGTTTCCCAGGGGCTGCTATTAATCACAACACACTTGGTATCTTAAAACAATAGGAATTTATTCCCTCCGAGTTTTGGAGGCCAGGAGCTCAACATCAGGTTCCTGACAGAAATTGAGGTGTGGGTCGGCAGGGCCACCCCCGGCCCTGGAGGCCCTAGGGAAGAACCTGTTCTCTGTCTCTTTCACTTGCGGATGCCTTTACCAGCATCCCTTCGTTTGTGGCTGCATCACGCCAAACTTTGCCTCGTCTTCACATTGCCCTCTCCTCTTCTAAATGTCTAATTTCCCTGTGCCTCTCTCTTGTAATGACACTTGCGATTAGATTCAGGTCACAGCCAGAAAATCCAGGATAAGGATCATGACAATGGCACCAATGGTCTCTAACTTAATCACATCTGCAAAGACCCCTTTTCCTCTTAAGGTAATGTTTACCAGTTTCAGAAATTAGGATCTGACACCTTTGGGTTGCCATTATTCAACATATTAGAGTAACTACACCTACCTCAGAGAGGTTTTGCAGATTTAAATGAGATAGTACATATGTATCAGTCATTTAATATCAGTCACTTATTCAATCAATAAATATTATGCATTGTTATATGAATGTATCTTATTCCCCTAAAATGTCAAATCTTAAGATATCAAGTCACTATTTTAGACCCCATAGTTCACACAGTAGGTGCCTCATAAAACTTAAAATGGCTTGAAAACTATTCTTGCTTTAGAACTAACAGTTTTGGCAGTGAAACCAGATGGTGAAGGCATGATTTTTAGGTTTGGATACTGCACACTTTGCCCAAAGAGCCCTCTGATCTCTAAATAGTCTTTAAAAAGAAAAATAGAATTTCCTTTTACTCCTTGGGTTTTTTTTTTCAGGTGTGAAAAACTGAACCTTATGCTAAAACATGATTACCTACTCAAAAACATTATTTTTTAAACTCTTGCCGTAAGAAATAGTTGAAGTGTTATTTGGATTTAGTGTGTTAACAAAAAAAATCTTCCAGAGTCAGAAATATTAGTCGGTAGAAACACCGTAAAGAAAGACTGGGCAATAAACTTTGTGGAGCCGAAGCCTCCTGCTATTTTTTACACAATGTTAATACTGATGCAAATTGACGAGGGTTTCAGAGTCTGGTAGTTGGGGCTCTGGGAATATTGTACCCCCACCCCCAGTCCCTCCTCTGCTGAGCCCTGCCATTAATCACCACTTGCCTGTCTGGAGATCTCCCACGGTTTGGTCACGGCTCCAAGGTCACAGGCTGTCATTAACATTGATCTGAAAAACAGAACCAAACAAAACAGCCTGAAGAATCCTTTGTTGCATTCCTAAACAAACCCATCTTGGATACATAAAGAGTAAAATGGGGTGGAGGCAAGCTCCCATCTTCTTTTCCTCAACAAGGGAAGCACTGTCTGCGGTCCCCGTGTTCAGCGTCTCCATCCTGTGGCCACGCGGCTGAGGAAGACAAAGCTCGCGCGCACCCTCGCCTGCCCTTCTGTTTTGTCTGCAGCAGATGGAGGAAAGCAAAGTATGACTTTCTCTATGCCTGAGCTAAGCAACTCTGCCTAAAATAATTTGTAATGGACAATGCTTTATATTTTTAACTATCAGCAAGGGAATCAGTATATAATACTATATACGTAGCTGGTGAATCTAATTACCAGCTTATCGCTGATTGATGGGAATGGAAGGAAGCCCACAGCACAGAGGCGAGGCCCACACCACATTGGAAGCCCCTTGTCCTCTCCTCGGTGAGTTAAGATTTATGGGCAAGAGCCACGCTGTTTCTCTCCAGTATACTACCTGGCTACAACCACGTTGTATAAGAATTACAAAGAAACACAGTCGGCTACAGCGCTCACGAATGTGAGCATGTAAGAAAGCAGAGGAAAGATCAGAATCAGATTTTCTGAGGGGCAGATTTCTATTGGGTTTAACTAGAACTCACACTGAACCATAGATATAAAAACATGGGGAACAATTCAAATTGTGGAGAGCACTGGTGCTTATAATGTGACGTGGTTGGAAAGGGGAAAATAAGACACACTCTTTGTCCAAAATCTGCTTTTTTTGTACTACAAGCAGCAGTGGGCGATGAAAAGTAATGACGGATCTGAGCTGAGAAACCACATGTTGGCTGGCTCCTTTTGGAAGAAAGGGTGTGTTGTTCAGGGCCAGAGGGCTGTCCTGATGTCAGGTGTTAGCATTTCATACCCCACCGGATTCCAGGGCCAGGGAAACGTGTCTGCTTCCCAGATGGCAGAGCCTAGAGGGCAGGGGGTGGGTGTAACTCGCTCAGGAAACCCCTCCAGGGAATGAGGCGGATAACAATGGGCTATTCAGAGCACAAGCAGGCACCCCAGCATCAGCAGAGAGACGCATCGGCCTATTCTTCATACTTGTCCTTCTGTAGCAAGCACTTCTGCAGCTCACAGTCTGCCTGTCTCTGTACTCAGTGCTTTACCAACTAACTCCCAGCTAAATGAATCCTCGTCACAACCTTCGAGGTGGGCGCTCTGATTCCTGTTTTACAGAGAGCTGAATGGAAACACGGAGGGGTCAAGCCACCTTCCCAAAGCAAGTAGAGGATTCAGGATTCTGTGCTTATTACAAAGCTACCAGAACCCCTATTGCTGCACTAGGATGCACTCATTTTAGGCTCCGTTAGTACCAGAGGGAGACAAGACTGTAGGCAATGCGCCGGGCTTTGCAGTGTCTCTTCTGGACCGGAAATAACCTCTCTAAACTTGCCTATTTGCACCACAACTTGGATAGTTACTTGGGTTCCATCTGCTTGGTAATTTGAAACTTACTTCTCAAATTCATATTCATATCACCATTAATCAGTTAATAAAAAATTTTGTGGGTATCTTCTAGGTGCTCTAATGATGATAATTCTGATAACTACCATTTGTCGAGTGGGGATTCTATTATTATCTCTATTTTATGCAGCAAATAATGTTTTGCATTCCTTGATCAGAAAAGTTAGATGGCTTGCCCAAGGTTATGTTGCTGAAAAGTATCAAAGCTAGGATTGTTACCCCTAAAGTCTGGCAAAAGAGTCTCTACTTGCAATGAAAGTGGAGCAGCAAGTCTATACCAAGAAGGAAGACGGAAAGGGGCTGGGGTCGGGGGGGATGAAACTTTTATCTGATAGGCAAGGGGGAGCCAATTAAGGTTGAGGGCTCCGAGGGACCTGGCTGGAACTTCAAGGACAGAACTTTAGGTGGTAGGCGTGAAATAGTTTGGCAAAGGGGGGAACAGAGGCAGGGACACCAGTTGACAAGCATAAATTGGTAAGGGACACCAGTTGAGAAGCATGGATTGGTAAGGGCCTACAACAAAGAAGGCAGGAGAACGGGAAGGCAAAGATAGGGTGGGGGTTCCCGGGAAGAACTGAACGAGGCAACTGAGCAGTTCTCTCTTATTTTTGAGATCAAGCCTCTGCAAGAAGTGACAGGCCTTTTTTAGAGATAAGAGAGTGAGGATGGAGTTTGTACCAACTGTTTTAGCTTCGAGGTGCGCATAGCTCTATTCCGATCTCCAGTTAGCTGGTGTCACCCTGCTCAGTGCAATGGGACGGATGAGGCCAGCAAGGAGGAGGGCACGACTCTGGCCTCAGCGGCGGCGTGGGGGTGGGGAACAGCGCGGTACCTCCGCACACTCACCGCGGTCGTTTTCGCCATCCCCCTCCTCTGTATGCTGAAAGTGGTTCCATGAGAATCTTTCTTGATTTGTTCTCTAGTTTTAAAACAATTAGCAACCTCAAAGGAATACCTTTCAAAGATATACTCAAATTCAGTAAAAGATGTCATGTATGAACTGAATTTTGCACTGACCCATCAAAACCTCGCAGTCTGCACTGTTTCACTGTTTTAAATTATAAACAAATAAAACCCCCAAATCATTGTGTAAAATGACAGAATTAAAGTAGCCAAGTTATGTTCTTTCATCCTTACCGTCACTGTGCTATCACTGTTAATCTGAACGCACTATTTAGCAGCAGGAATGTGGCGTTCCCCATGGCCGGAGACAACAAGGCCACGCAGAGCCAGGGCAAGGGTTTCTAACTGAGAGGAACTGGCTCTTGAAAGTGTGTCCACCTGCACGGGGGGCTGACCGTACAACTGGGTGTTCTTGGATTTAACTTACATGTATGATACAGGTACAAATAGTGGATAAGTAATAACACACTGATTTGAAGCTTTCATATAGATTTTTTCTTGTCAACCACTCCCCACCTCATATAAATTATTTCGGTACCCAACAGGAACTTCAGCAATCGTTAACAACTTGCAACAACAACAGATTTTTCTCAGTGAAGAGTATCTCCTTGTTGACATTGTTTAGATTGAAGGCATATGGTGGTGATAAAAAGCAGACCAACTTTCAGTTGGTTTTATTACTATTTTAAAATTCTCTAAGGCAGCTCTCCCCAGGGCCCCCCACCTTGGTGCACATGTCAGAGTCTAACAGTGAAATGGGGGAGCAGACAGCTCCAAGAGCACCTCTATTTTACATACTGTGCTTCCAGGTACGTTTTTTTTTTTTTTTAAACATATGGAGTCCTGCCAAAAAGTTTGAACACCTCCACCAGAAAACATCCAGGAGGATGTGGGGAACGAGTGCTGGCGTTTTAGGAGTCGTGCTCAGAAGAGGCCGGGCCCAACAAGGCCGGCGGGTGGGAGTCCTTTGGGAAGAGACGGTAGCTGAGCCCAGGAGGATGCTCGGAAGGAAGAGTTGAAAACTAAACACAGGTCCTTGGGGGACAGTTACATGTAGGGGTAGTGGAGAGGTGGCAACCTGGAAAAGGACAAAGAGAAAAAGTTGGAAAGAGTGCAGCAAATCCAGAAGATCACGGCTTTACAGAATCCAAGGCAGGAGACAGTTTTAAGAAAAGAAAAAGCTGAAGCAAGTAGGAGTTTGTGAAAAGATCAAGGAAGCCAAAGAGAAAAAGTTTGCAGAGTTCGATTCTTGGGAGGTGAGTGATGCCTTTCTGAAGGAGCAGCAAATCACGTTTTACAGACTAAACTCCTCTGGGCTAAGCCTGTATTCTTGGAATATTACGTAGCAATAAAAAATGATGAGGTATGAACATGAAAAGAATCCCAAGGCACATAGTTGAGTGAACAAGGAATTTCAGCTTACTTTGTATGTATATAATTTATGCTAAAACAGACAAACAAGTTCACACTAGGCAGTCTTTTTCCTGTGGGTACACATGTGTGTGCCTGCTTTGCAAATGGTCTGGAAAGACAACCAATTGGTAACAGAGCACAGCTCCGCAGCCCCTGAGAATCAGGAGTGAAGCTCAAGGGGAATCAGAGGTCTATCTGTAATGTTTCAATTTGTTACAGAAAAATATATTCCCATAGTTCCTTGTGGAATTAAAAGTTACTCAAAAAGAAAGAAATCGCCGCACAGGAAGTTCAGAGGGGTGTGAGCGAAGTGTGGAACTGAAGGAAAGGGGAGAACTAAGATTGGACGGGGAGAAGAGGGTAGATTTCAGGGATGACTGTTTTGGCTGAGATGGAAGGATATTTTTACAAAATCATAATGGAAAACAAACAAACATATTTTGAAGATGCCAGTCAAGACAGTACAACTGACACAGCAAGGTCGGGGTTGGGGTGAGGGAGGGGGAGGGAACGGAATGAAGACGCAAGCGGAGGTGCTCGGGGCTTCTCGCTCGTCCTCAGAAAGGGGCAGTGCAAACCGTCTGCGGGGCTAACGCAGAGAAGGAGGCCCGCGGAGAGGCAGAGAGGGGCGGGAAGGGGGCCCTCTGCCGAGCGGCCCCGAGGAGCGGCCCGCTGCACACGGCCGGGCAGGCGGAGCTCCGCGGCCCAGGTTTCGCAGAGCGAAGTCTGGGAGGGAAGGGGGCTCGGGCGCCCCCCGGAGCGATTCCGCGGAGGCCTGGCCGTGGAGCAGGCGCAGTGAGCCCACAGCCCTGGCCTCCGGAGCCTTCTCAGGAATACTTAACAGCTTTGGGACAGGAAGAGGACAGCGAACGGCCCGAGGGTGGGGGAGGTGGGGACAGGGGAGGGCCAGGGCACAGCGGAGACGAGTGGGGCCGCCCCAGCGGGAGTGGCTGCTTAAAACGGGCCGCAGAGCGACGGTTCCGGCCGCCTTTTCCAAACAACCAGGAAGACGTCCGCCCGTTGAAAAGGCTGGAACCGGCTCCCTGTTTCCACCACCCCATCGGGTGGGTTGGTTTTCTATACGTTGTGCAATAACACACGCTCTCTCTAGAGAAGAACGAAAGTTAACTCTCCGCTTTCCTCTGTTCTGCGTACCTTCGTTCCGCGAGGCTCAGCCCCTCCCCTCCATCCCTTCTCCCCACCGACTTGCCCTCCTGGCTTGCTGAAACTGAACCCATCCGAGTTTTAGTTTCTCATTTTGAGTGCAAGTTTTGGGAGAGGAGGCAAAAATATAATACATCAGGACACACAAAGATTCTCGACCTTCTCTGTAATTATTCAGCTAATCTCTAACTGTTTGAACATAAGCTAAGGTTTGTTGCTTTGAAAATTGCTTGTCTGTTCTTCACACTGTTAGAAAAGCAAAGCTAAATGTCCAAATATTAAAGAAACACAAACGAGAGCTTTTTCTTACCGAAATATATCACGATGGTTTTTGAGGTTCCAATCGTATTCTCCCTTGCGGACAAGTTCAAAGAATTCAGTTCTCCTCCTACACAAAATCAAATAAGAAAGGAAAAAAACCTGGAATGAAATCTCCCACTCTGTGGGGCGACGTAAACACATTTATGGGAAAACGTAAGACCACCTGAACCAAGTAACTTAATATTTGAGATCATGAGGCTAAAGCACTATCAAAATAAATCACTTAAAAAATGTTGAGACTTCAAGAAAAAGCCACAATCATTTCTGAATGTATTTACAATAGAGAGGATTATCGAGCCATAAACTCAAAGCATTGTGGTCCCACACAGGGCTGGGGAGTGTGTGTTACTCGCCAGAAGGCACTGAAAGGCAGAGCAGACGGACAAGGACAAATAAAAAGCAGGGACCATTTTGGAATGTTCTTTTATCACTCAGCACAGGGCTGAGCTGTATGGTCATCCAAGGTAAGATACACTCCCTGGTAGTAAATTCAGGACAAATACTTTTTGTCAGTACAAAGGTAATCATTTCAGCATTTCAGTGTTTAAACACACAAATGATGGAGTCAAAAATAACTGTGTTTAAACAATGGGTCAGTCACCTGCTTGCTGTGCAACTTTGGGAAGTCACTTAGACCCTCTGAGCCTCAATTCCCCAACCTCTAACATGGGGATTAGACCTGCTGCCTCCCGGAGTTACTGTGAGGGTTCCATGAGATGGGGTACTTAGTGCACCTGGCATGTGGTGCCTGCACATTTTAAGTGCTGCATCCACACCCACACATGGACACTCATTTGGAGGTGTATAGATATGTACACACCAAGAGGGAAAATTCTGAAGTTGTAAAAATAAGGGCGACATTTCTATTTAAAAAATGTTAATGTAGTCACATGACTTTTTTATTGTTATAGTGAGAATGCAAAAACAAACCAACAAACAACATCACCATTTTAATTCTTTAAGAATTATTTCCCCTTCTTGGCACATCCTAATGAGAGACTATTTCAAGGATCCTGACATACCATATTCCAAAGTGCATCTCACAAAGTACTAGGCTTAGGAGGTACTCCATACACAGTATTCCCTGGCCAAGTGAGTTTCAGAAATGCCTGTGATACACCTTCCTTGGAGGGTCACTGCCCACATCAGCCCTTTGAAGTCTGAGAAATAGGCCGACTTAAGCTTATTTAACTACGGAATTCCACTCTACTGTGTTTTAAGGAATACACTTTGGAACATACCGCCACATCATTTATGGTGGGAATCTGAGTAGGCTCTTAGACACGCAGTACTTAGTTTAGGGAACAAAAGACAAGATGCTGAGTGCAGCCGGCTCCCCTGTTTCTAGTCTGGGTGCCCACTGCCAGCTGGCCAACTGCATGGACTGCTTGTCACCTGGGCAGACTACTACTCGAACTACCTGGAAGATGAGGTAAGACAAAGAACGTGGTTCACTTCCTTATCAAAGACACAAAGACAGGTCCTGAATCAATTCCTTCAAGTGGAGAGAGGTCAAGGCCATATCACAGTATCGTGTAGAGGTGGGATCATCTCTACAACGACCTCATAGCAATGGGCAGAGATGGCATTGCAGTTACTCGGAAGGGCCCCGCAACTCCCCTCTTGTTTGGTGTGCAGGTTTTACATATCTTTCTTCTTGTAAGTTTACAATTGTTCTGAATCACCCACTCCCTTCTTTGTGACCACAGACACTCTTTGTGTTCACATCACCCCCAGGACTGCGTGCTGAAATGGAAAAGACAGTGGCGGAATGCAAAGAACCCAGGTCTGCACTCACACTGACCTGGGCTTAGGGCTGACTGCCCTTACTGGCTGCACGGCCCTGGGCAAGCGGCCCCGCAGTGCTCAGCTGCAGCCTCCAGCCTTGTGATGAGCCCCTGAGATGAGGCACCTTAAGTGTTGGCGCTGGTGGGTACTCCATAGCTGATGGCCATGGTTAATATGTAAATACTATTAGTAGTATCACTACCAACAATCATATACAATGGGCTGATTGGACTGAGTAGATATTGAAGATGTTGTCTAGTTCTCTCTTTTCTCTGAATGGATATTAGCCTTCTTTTGAATAACTGTCGAGGCAGAAGCTTGGTGCAATAAATATTTATTAAGCACCTACTCTGTACCAACCCTTTACTAGTCTTTATGGACACAAGACACGGGTGTGAGCGATCTTCAAACATCTGAGTTCAACTGGGAAAATCAACAGATACATAGGCAATTCCCCTTCAAATGTGACACCAATGATAGTACCAACGATACTGGGACTGGAGTGAGGTGAAGAAGGCACTCCCCTTGGGCACAGAATCTAAGTGGGTGCCCCAAACTCAGTAATCAGACCAATAATATTTGTAAAAAATCAACATAAACATAAAAAAATCCATGAACAAAGTGTCAAAAATTTAAATAAAGACAGGATTGGACAGTGGACTTGCATGACTCACTTCATTTGCCTCCTTTTAGTCCCTGCTGTGATGAGGCTGATATTTATTGGGCTCTCACTATGTTCCAGGCAGACTTGCTGGGTTCTAGCATTTACTACCCACATTACTGACCTTGGGTAGGTTATTTAACCTTGCTTCATGGCTTCAGTTTTCTTAGGAGTAAAGAGTAGCACTAATGGAATCTACATTGTTAGGGTTGGTGGGAAGGTTAAATAAAATGATTTATGTAAAACACTTCACAGAGTACCTGGCACACAGTAGGTGCTCAGTAAGGATTAACTAGTTATTAAGCGCAGGAGAGCCGAATTCATGGCCCAGTGGTTTTCATCTGGTGAGTGGCAGAGCTGGAATACAAATGCCACCTATCAGAATAACAGCCGCCCCAAGCCACTCAGACGTGCCCCGGTGTCCTGTGAGCACAGAGGAAGGCACTCAGCTCACCTTGGGAAATGACAGAAGATCAGGAAGGCTTTCTGAAAGAGTTTGTTACCCATCCTCCCTGTCATCATAGGTACCCGAGTGTCCTTGAAATCCTACGAGTTATTCTGAAAAAGCCCTGTGATGCTGGC
>PVKM010048356.1:0-11244 GCA_004027735.1 Carollia perspicillata
TCTGGTGGGCCTCGCTGCCTTCTGAGAGCTGCTGTTAAAAGAAAGCTCTCTGAAAGGGAGACCCCGCTGATGCAGTCACACAGGCCATTTGAGTTGCACACACTCACCCCTGTGCCCCCACCTTCCCTGAAAAATCAGCGAGGAATAAGCCCGAGAATCTGAGATGGAACCCCAGGCACTGGATGCTGGCTTTACAACTTACAGACTTAACATAATGACCTTAAGCAAACGTTTGTCTGAGCTTCAGATTCTTCCCCTGCTAAGTGGGAGAATGAATCCACTCACCAACTTACCCCTTAGATTTCTGAAGCCATGAAACGTAATTGTGATCATAAGCATAAATTAGTGGGGCTCTAAGTTCTTACTTAGTACTTGTCCTATAAACTAAAAGCCAGTCTTCTGGTTAACAGCTGTCCATTCACACTCTGAGCGGGACTACTGGGAAAAGTAAGACACAGAAATATTAACACCCCTTCTTAGGTTTAATTAGCTTGAGGCAAGTGGAACTCAACACTGCAAAGGATTTTACCCCAGACTCGAGAATGCTTAAAAAATCCTCCTTACTACTTGGCTACTGCACCAAATAGAAACATACCAACTTGGAAAAATCCTACAAAGATCAGAGTTGAATGACAATTATGAGTTTCCTTGGAAAAATAACCCTAGCACACAGAATGCTGAAAACCACATGCCTGCTTAGCAGACGCTCACTGCAGTGCTACTCAAAGGGCGGGCCCCGGTGAGAGGAGAGGCCCGTGCTAGACCCTGAATCAACACACCACTTCTTTCCATGAAGAAGTCTGGCTACCAACAAAAGTCATCATCTGAACGAACGGGGTGGTTAAAGATGCGGTTTATTTCACTCTGGAGCCAGTTATGAACCTCACCCCACTGTGGCAACCAACGGTTCACAGACTGGCATCTGGTTATAGGCCACACTTGAGAATTCTGGTATACTATTTAGAAACTAATTTTTTTAAACATTATGTTAAAGCTCATCTAATACCAAAGAAAACAGACAATTAATTTCTCTGGCTATCTCTACCAAAAAAAAAAAAAAGCTTTCCTTTTACTGTTAAGACTAAAGGAACCTAGGTGCTCTACATTCAGGAAAATCTAAATAAAAAGGCAGCGTCTCAATAATCAGTGAGAGTCTTTGGTCTGGATTCCATTGCTGCTTGAGGTCTGATGCAATATGCACTCCAGAGGCCTTGCCTCCTCAATTCAATTCTCTAAACCACTGCCTGTCTACCTAAAACACCTGTCTGTCCAGGTTACTTCCCCTACACTCAACCTTGTGAAGTCCCAGCCTACAAATCAGCCCAGTAAGCAACAGCCTCCGCCCTGAACTTCGGCTTCTGCCACCAGCCCTTGACCGGTGTGTGGCCCCCGCTCCTTCAGCGACCTCGCTCCCACTCTCTTCTGCCTCCATCCGATGCCTTTCCCTCCACAACCACGTGTGACAGTCCTAACCCACCTCCGCAAAGGCTCTCCTTCCCTCTAAATCTCTCCCCACCACTCCCCTTCCCCCTCCAGGGACTTTCTCTCAGCTCTTCAGTAGCAACTGGTCCTTCTACTTAACCCTGGTAACCTGCCTCGTCTCTGCGTTACTGGAACGTGCGTGATAATTTGCTTGGGTGGCAAAATGACTTTGATTTTAACGACAGTTATTATTAGTAATGCTCTTGAGTTCATAAGATATCTGGAGTCATTAGAACTTAAGCTCCTTGAGGGCAGAGAATACACCTTCAGTGCTTAGAACGGGGCCTAGATTTTGGCAAATGTTCAATAAAAACTTTGTTGACTGACTCACTGTGATTTGTTTTAAAATACTCCAGGCCCAAAAGGGGGCTGGATAGATGAAATAAGACTGGAATGAAAAAATAGAAGTCCATTATAGTACTCTTTCTACTTCTGCACACTTCTGAAAATTTCCGTAATAACACGCTGGGAAAGACTTATTTGTACACAAGCCCCACTACACTGTGGCATCTTATATAGCAGGGAGTGTCTCACTTAACGCTATACCCTTTGCAGATCTTTGCAGAGTAGTGAAAATTTACTGAATTGTTGAGTTAACCTCTACTTCATCATTTTTATCTCTCATTCTATTTTGTTAATTCTGCCAGAGGGTGCCCTTACCCCACTCCACTCCCCCGCCAAAACCATGGAAGGAAATTTGGATCCAGAAAGGGGCAGATGGGAACCAAAAGGCATTCCTTGAAAGTCTGCCTTCTCTGATACGAACCCCATAAAAGTTCAAGGCATAAGGGAAGAGGTTATAATGTCCCTTGGGACCTAAAATTGGAATCTTACCACTTTTAGTAACAATAGCTAAACTGTCATATACAAAGCAAATCTTCTCTTCCTCTGAACTGTAGACACTCTTACTCCTAATAGGGAAATTGATAAAACTTCTGCTGAACACAATACATTCTGACTCACCCATAAAAATCAGGACTGACTTACACAGTCGAGCCTATCATACAGTTGTCAAATTACTATCATTTGCTCATACTGAATATCACTTCCATGCTACTTCCATACTAAGTAAAGGAAGCTCCAATGCATCGGGGTCAACAAATACCAACCATAAACATCAGCTAAGTAGCACCATTTGGCTACTAGCCCATTAAAAACTTGGGCCTACAAACACAAAACTGAGGTCCCGGGGAGCACACAGAGTAAAGCACACGGCGGGGGGCACGATACAAAGGAAGGAAGAACCAGGTGTCAATTACAGGTCTCTGGGAGCCGGTGGCCACAGCTACATACGAAGATTAACTGTCCAGCTGGCCTTCGTTAAATGTCTGAAGATCAATGCTGAGCCAGGCATATAAATTTGCATATATGCGATAGTGATCCTTTCCTACGTAGCTCAGAAGGAACGAAATCAGAAAACATCACATCATTTCTGCTCTCAGTTTATATGTATATGTGTGTGTATTCACCCACACATTTTCCTCAAAACTGTTTTCAACTGAACCAAAAATATCTGGGAAAGTTCTGTTTTTCCTCGACTTACAGCCTGTCCATTGGCTTCATAAAGCGGGCACTTCTGCTTGATCTTGGCCAGCTCCATGTTCACCTGTTTGCTGACGACAGCCATGGGGTTCCCTCCTGGAAAAGACGCAGACAGTCAAATCCAGCACACCCCGGAGAAGAGAGCAAAACCTCAGGGCAAAAATATTTCTACTCAAATTTAAAATACTTTAAGCCTGTGTATTATATATTGGGAAAAAATGCCTGAAGTAAAACAAATGTGTAAGCATAGAGCAAAAAATTACCTATAATCCCACAAAGCTAGTTAACATTTTATTACAGATCCTTCTAGCTATTATATGCATAAAATTTCAGACCTACACATATACAAAAGGATAACACATATTGTTTTGTAATATTTTTATAATTTAACAATAAACTATGTACATCCTCTTGTGTTAATATGGATGTATAGTTCTCATGTGTAACAATTTCATCTTCCGATCTGTGGTTTCTAATGTTCTGCTACACCACATTAAAAACTCTCCACCCTGGCTGGTATAGCTCAGCAGACTGAGTGCAGGTCTGTGAACCAAAGGGACACTGGTTCAGTTCCCAGTCAGGGCACATGCCTGGGTTGCGGGCCAGGTCCCCAGTGGCAAGTGCCTGAGAGGCAACCACATATTGATGTTTCTCTCCCTCTCTTTCTCCTTCCCTTCCCCTCTCTCTAAAAATAAATAAAATCTCCACACACAACATGGCCCACTTATCTTTCTTAGGATAATTTCCCAGAACTGGATCTGCTAGGTCCAAATGTCTGCACAGTTTAAACTTTGTGTGTGCTGATACATCCTTTCAGAAAGACTACTTGTCAATTTATCTCTCACTAACACTAAGAACAGCATCCTAAGCCAATATATTTTAAGACTGCATCTATAGCTTTAAAATATGAGTTTAACAATCTTATGAGTCTCCCATGTGTATTACAGCACAAAACTACTTACCAAGACCTGTTACTACCATGGCTCCGAGATCAGCTACATAGTTTCCTTTGCGAAATGTGGCAACTCGTCCACCTACACGATCCTGTTTTCAGAAATTAAATGGCTAAAATCATCAATTCTATTTTAACCATAAGAACCTGGCATGGTACCATCCCAGGCCTCTGTCTTTTATAATTAAAAAAGAAAGGTATAGTTTAGAGTTTACATGGAATACAGTAAATGGCACTGTGGGCATAAAGAGCAAATGAAGTTTAAGTGGAAGACTGTTTGAGGGAGAGATAGGTAATGGTATGGAATTATAATGTGAAGTAGGAAACAATTTGGTAGTCAGAAGACATATTTAGTCCTACCTCCTGTTCTCTATCCAGCTATCTCTACTACCACTAATGGACAGGCTAAGCAAGGATCACACATATAGAAAATATGTGTTAAAAAATTCCAACACCAAATGCCATCTTTCTACCACTGAGGTCCGACTCTTGCCTGCCAGTGCCCAAAGTCAGCTGTGAATGAGCTGACAGCTGACTTCTTTGACAAATAGTTCTCCAGAGCAGACCCATGTCCAGGGGCCGAGTGTCTGGTGAGCTGAACAGTATCTCTCATTCCTGCTAACAGGCCCAGGTTTACCTCTGCTCGCTAGGGATTTTCAAGTGGGGGGTAACCTTACTTAGCTGTAGTCATGGATAAATATGGGCATGCAAACTATCAAAACAGAACAAAAACCTGTACACTGGACTACAACTCCACAGGGGGAAGGATCATGATTATCCCATCGTTCCTTACAGCATTTTCAGCACACAGGACGCAGAGGGCACACAACTGTTTTCTGAATTAATTAATAAAATATTTTTAGCAAGACTGTACCAGAATCTGTTTACTTTTGCTTTCCCCGTATTTGAAAAGACTATTTTTGAAAATTAGCAATTTATCAAAAGCAATTTGGACTGCACTAGACATTTGAAAGCTTCTATACAACTTGAGGGTGCTTAGGTTACCCTGAGAAGCGTCTCTTCAAACAGTGGGAGTCCAAGGAGGCCTGTAAACCACTGGAAGATAATTAAATCTTGAAATTTACTCATGAAAATAGTTCAAGTAGTGTCCTAACACGGTGTTCTTTTCTCCACTCTGCGCCTTTTCCTCTTTTAGTTTCCGTTCTCTCTCTAGGACTAATGAGAAGGGACCCAGTATCTTGGCTTCATCGGGCCCCAAACGCGGCTGCTGCCTGAGAAGCAGCTCCTTTTCCTTGACTGTCCAACAAGGGACACGGTTCTCTCTGTCCCACTACTGAAATACTGCCTCCTGCAAAGGATGCGTGTCCTGTAGGCGTGACCTGCAAACATCCACCGAAAGATACCCAGATCGTTTTACAAACTCGAAATCCTCACTGAGCACCTTTTCAAGCTTTACTGTCAAAAATGCTTCCATGTAAGTAACCCTGCCCAAATGCCTTGAGTATTAATACAAATCAATTTGGTTTAGTTCAGGGAAGTTGTATGGTTTATTAATTTGCAATAAATAGCTTCCTTACATTTCCTTTAGGTCAGGTTTCTAAACCCCAAGTAAAATTCTTACCCTCGCTTCCAAAAGTGTGACGTCCATTCCGAAACTCTGTAACTGACGAGCCGCTGCCAAGCCTGAGACTCCAGAGCCTATAATAATGACTTTTCCTGTCTTTTTAGCTAAAAGCCAAAATGAACAAAAATCAGAATGTTTTGTTTGTATTTATGGTGTTTTATCATGAAAACCTCTTAACATGTCATGATGTCTACAAAGTAAACAATTCAGACAGTTATTTTCAAAATACAGCAACTATCTAAATACAAATTAGCAAATACATACAATTTATAAACTTTAACTTGATGTTGAAAATTTATAAATGAAATCCTTTATGTTGGGATTTGCTTTCTCCCTTCCCCCAGTCCCGTGCTTCAGGATCTGTGGCCCTCGGCTGACTCACCACGAATAAGCAGCTTCATTACCTCGGTCACACTCGGGCAACCTGACCAGCCGCCCTACTTACCCTCTAAGCTGTTTTCTTTGAGCTCTGGTTCTATACTTTTCAGCATCCCTTTTGCAAGAATTATTAAAGTATCAAAAATAAATATATTTTAAACTAATAAATAAACATATTAATTCTCAAAATATCCCTATCTCCTGGACTCCTGGCAGACATTATCCCAGATCATGAAAGAGGACTTTACACAATAAAATAGTATTTATAAAATAAAAATGCAACCTTTAGCAGTATAAAAAAACTGGTCAGGGAGGGACTATCTCAAACCTCCTGCTTTCATAAGTCACTTCTCTCATTGTTAACAAATTTTATATTTTAACTGAGTTCTTAAATTGGAAGTCCAGTACCTTTTACTAACTACCTATCAAACCAGAAATTACAGGAAATGCACTTATGAAGAGATTTTAATTTTGACTTATATGATAAACTTGGGAATATTTTGACTCCAAATACAGATTTAGAAATCAAAATAAAATGCTAGAAGCCTCTTGGAAATAAAATTGAGCCTAGAAGCATAACTCAGAATTATAAAGTGCACTGGCCAGGCCCTTACTTGGTAGGGGCTTGATCCTCTTGTAGATGCCGAAGTTGATGAGTCCGTGGCGCTCCAAGTAACTGTGGACTCGGTGGACGAGCACAGTGTCACCTAGGGGACAACGGGTTTACGAACATGTTTATACTGTTAGCAGTTTAAATGACAAATTCCTTAACTCTTCTATTTCCCCATCATGAAGTAACTCTATACATCTTTTCCCTAAGCTCCAGGTCACGTGACGCCTTCAGAAAAGTAATTCTTAGAACAGTGAGTCTGTGAGGTAGTACAAGATGCATGTCGCATAATTAGGAATTTACGAATGACATTCCATTACAGGTGAAATGAAAGTCAAAACCAACCCCTTTCAATGTAGTATTGTGCTCATTTACTTTGGCAAAACCTTTACACGATTTTGTTGGTGGCAAGTGGGAAATGGGAAAGCCAGAGACCCAGGCAACTGAACGCCAACACAGTACTCCATGGATTAAAGCTGGTCATAGGTCTGGGGATGTTATCAGCCATCTCTTGAACTCACTCATCCGTCAATGCAATTTAAAAACCAGGAAAATAATTACAAATATACAAAATAGCTTTTCTATAAGGCTCATTTTTGCAGAGTACAAGGTGAAATAAGATGAAATATGGATCAAAAAGATTCATTGCAAAGGAACCACGAGGATCCCGGAAGGAAATATCAATGTTTACAACCTAGTCCGACACCAGTCACTGAGCACAGGACTTACTGTTGTAAGGTGCTTCTAGCTGTTGTAGAGTAGCCTCGAAAGTCAGCTGTATCTTTGGATTATCCAACCACAACTGCAACTGTATATAAATGATAGAAATTCCATTATATACAACTAGACTTATGCCATTTGACCACTTTAAAATATCCTTTAAACTTTTAAGGCCCCCAAAGTGGGCTTTCCTTTCACTGAAAACAATGAGGGTTATATTCCTGACAGAGAAACTAATGAAAAACCATGTCAAATGAGCAAATCATTGAAGAAACTGGGAGATATTTAACCTGAAAAAGAAAAAAAAACACCCAAGTAACTTGCTGAGATCACACAGTTGCAGGTAGGGAGCAACTAGGATTTAAAACTGGATTACATGACTCCAGAGACAGTGAATAGGTAAAATCCACAAAAAACAAATTATCAATTAGATATACAGAGGTGGGGAAAAAAAGAGATGCCAAGGAAAACTCCTCAGCTATTGGCTTGCACAACTAAATGACTCAGTATGCCATTCGCTGAAAGAGGAGATAATGAGTTTAATTCCAAGACAACCAAGCCCTGGCCAGGTAGCTCAGCTTGTTAGAACACTGTCCTGATGCACCAAGGTTGCGGGTTTGATCCCTGGTCAGGGCATATATAAGAATCAAACAATGAATAAATACAGTAAGTGGAACAACCAATGTTTCTCTCCCTCTCTCTCTAAAATACTTATTCAAGGCAATCATGAGGAAACTGGGGCTCAGAGGAGAGAGTTATGGTCTAGAGCAATCTGCGGGTGACAACTGACACCCAACCCAAGTGTAGGAGAGGGTCCTGGAGGAAAAGCAGGAGGCAGGAGAGACCTTAAGCAACTCCAACGAGTTCACGTAATGGCATGTTGCTCCAAGAATGAGCCTACAAAGCAGAGACTACAACCAGGGGAGCAGGAGAAAAACCGTAACACTATATTAAGCTAAGGGAGTGGTGTGTTTAAGAAAAAAAGGAGCCCTGGCTGGTGTGACTCAGTGGATTGAGCACAGACTGCAAACCAAGGGGTCGCCTGTTCGACTCCCAGTCAGGGCACATGCCTGGGTTGCAGGCCAGGTCCACAGTGGGGGCCACGTGAGAGGCAACCGAACACTGATGTTTCTCTCCCTCTCTTTCTCCCATCTTTCCCCTCTCTCTAAAAATAAAATCAAATCTTTAAAAGAAAAAAGGAGTGGTCATTTACTTTAAATACTGCTGAAAAAGCAGTAAGATGAGAAGTAAAAATATAATGTGGTACAATCAATGGGCTTTAACATTTCCTCTTCAAATTGAATACATATCTACAAAATGCAAGACCAATGACTTACCACCAGATTTAAGCCTGAACTAAAACCTAACAAAGACTGTTCCATACACAAGTTTCGATAAAGAAGAAATTTGGTTGTGTGTAAATAAATCCAATTGAGAAATATAAACAAACTCATATGCATCTCTACTTCTGTGGCCACTGTCAAGAGAAAATGGGACCCCTCAAGCGCACTCTGGACCCAAGCTCCTCGCCCCCCAGCACGAGCCTGCCTACTCCTTCCACCCTGGGAGACCATCCGCGAGCATCCCCTCAGAGGGAACGAACGAACAAAGACAATTTCGTCTCAAAAAATCCACTTAGATCAAAATGCGGGTATGTTATACACAGATGTGGATTCAATTACAGGCCAAATCAGCCTTCGAAATACAAAGTAAGAATTTTCCACTCACTTTTTAAAAAACCTGTTTTTTCTTCACAAAAGAGAACCATTATTATGTACTACAAAAACCCAGTATAACCTAGCAATCACCGCTTTAGCTAAGTAATCCAAATTTTGCAGTCTAACAGCCAAAATAAAAAAATTAGTGCTGGCTGAAAAGCAGATATGTTAAAATGACATCTCTGAACTAAATTTAAAATAGCTAAAATTATAACATAAATTTGCCTTTTATCATCCTAGAGTACAACAAATATGTTCTGAATAGTATCCTGCCCTCCTCCACTCTGTGGTTAAAGAACTTCTGATGACGAAAGGACATGAATGAGAAACTCACAGTAGAAATATAAACAACTAATAAATGCGAAAAAGCAGTAAGTCTAAGTAATCCAAGAAGTGGAAAATAAATGAAGTTGTTTTGGTCAAGTACAGCAGCAGAGATTATCATCGTTTGAGCAACAAAAATAGGGACAGGTGGGAGTGTCACCTGGTCAGCCGTTTTGGGAAGCAATCTGGCAATGTGTACCAGAACTTAAGAAGTGTTCGTGCTTCTTAACAAGGTCATTTTCCTTCTAGAACTCTATCATAAGGAAGTAACATACAGAGATAGAGTCAAAAAATATATAAAAGCAGTCCAGAGGTCAATAATTGTATGGCAAAAATGGACATTTAATGTCCAACATTTAAATTAGGACTCATCAGTCAGACAAAATATTATACAAACATTAAAATCATTACTTAGCCAGAGGAGGAGGTTGAACCAGGTGAGTAGAACAGACTAATGGTCTCTCCTATCCTGAGATGGAACAAAGTGATTATTTTAAAAGTATTTTTTTAAAAATGTGTAGAGATTCTTGCTGTGTTTATGAGGTTATGAGGAATGAAAGGATCCAAAGAACAAGAGCAGGATCAAGAACAAGAAAGGATCAGGAACAAGAGTAGGATCTCAATTTTGTAAAAACAAGAATTACATATACATCTTTAAGAATACCTAGAGGACTGCCGGCCAAGATGGAGGCGTAGGTGGAAGCACTGTGCCTCCTCACACAACCAAAATTAAAGACAACAAATATTTACAAACAGTAACACAACCAAAACAGAAAATTGAACAGGGAAGTCCAACAACCATTCAACCAGACCGGTAAGAGGGGCGGAGCTGGCAGTCAGCGGAGAGGGAACCCAGCAGGAAAAGGCAGGGGCTGCCAGACCGGGAGCGCAGACCGTGCCAGCACCGTTCACAGACCCCAGATGCGGGGAGGAAACAGGCAGGGCAGTGGGCAGTTGGCTGTTGGCAGTGACATATTTGAGAGCAGATAAACTAGTGAGGAACTGGCGGTGAGACTGACCGTGCAGCCCAGGGCTCCAGCAACAGGAAATAAAGCCTAAAAGCACAAACTGAAAAGGTGCCGGGAGAGGCTCCCAGCCTCACACAAGAGGTCGTTGGGGAGACCCACAAGGTCCCGGAGTGTGCATAGGCCCATCCACCTGGGAACCAGCGCCAGGGGGCCCCAGTTTGCTAGTGGGAGGCAGCAGAGGGAACACAAATCCAAGAGCAAGGAACAGTCGCAATTGTTCCCTCTCCGCCCCCGCCCCCACAGACAGCGTCACAACCCTGTGACTAGGTAGCCCTGCCCTGGTGAACACCTAAGGCTCCGCCCCTCATACGTAACAGGCGCCACCTGCCCAAAAACGACTCAAACAGAAAAAGAGCTCAGAGCCCCAGAGCCAATACTTTTAAGCGACCAAGAGATAGCCAACCTATCAGATGCACAGTTCAAAACACTGGTGATCAGGATACTCACAGAATTGGTTGATTTTGGTTGCAAATTAGATGAACAAATGAAGACAATGATAAGTGAAATGAAGGAAAATGCTCAGGGAACCAATAGTGATGGGAAGAAAACTGGGATTCAAATCAATGGAGTGGACTAGAAGGAAGAAAGAAACATCCCATCAGAAAAGAATGAAGAAACAAGAATTCAAAAAAAATGAGGAGAAGCTTAGGAACCTCCAGGACATCTTTAAACGTTCCAACATCCGAATTATAGGGGTACCAGAAGGGGAAGAAGAAGAGCAACAAGTGGAAAACTTATTTGAACAAATAAAAAAGGAGAACTTCCCCAATCTGGCAAAGGAAATAGACTTCCAGGAAGTCCAGGAAGCTCAGAGAGTCTCAAAGAAGTTGGACCCAAGGAGGAACACACCAAGGCACATCATAATTACATTAGCTGAGATTAAAATGAAGGAGAGAATTCTAGAA
>PVKM010048357.1:0-11224 GCA_004027735.1 Carollia perspicillata
TTTCCCCCCACAGCCTCTGGAGGGAGTATAATCCTGCTGGCATCCGGAAACACAGGAATCAGGGAGGCACACTGATGGTCTGGGGTGAGCTCCAGAAATTTTACTTTATTTTGGCCCAGTGAAACTGATTTCAGACTTCTGGCTTCCAAAACTGTGAGTGAAAAAACTTCTGAAGCTTTATGCCACTAAGTTTGTGGTCATTTGTTACAGCAACCACAGGAAACTAATACAATTTATGCTGGAATATTTTCAGTATTTTGACCAAAACAGAAAGGAAAGTGAGTGGATATGTGAAGTTTTTAGCTTAATCAGACCTAATGTTTGGAGGAATAGAGGTTATCTACAAAGAGTAATTTGATGAATTCCTGTCTAAGGGCCCCTGTCCACAGTTACCAAATGACAAATTCTGGTATATTTGGCTATTTTTATTTCCTGCAAATTTCAAGTTTCAAAAATTACCTGATAATGTGCAAATGATTCAGAGAAGAGGCTTAAGATTTTCCTGACACTACCTTAGTTTTATGTATTAAAATATTCATCCATCAAACATCTACTATTCATACTAAATACTGCAGATGAGAAGCAAAACACAATCAACTATTTGAATCAAGGAAGACATAATATGTTAGAAAACACCACTTAAACACTACGTAACACATCAATGCTTAGCTAGTGTGGCAGAGACTAGAAGTTAAACAAAGTACATGGTTTGTGACTTGTCCTCCCAAAGGGCATGTGGTAGAATGGTTTCATGGTGTCCTGAAATGTGCATGGGACTTTGAGGTCAGAAATCTTGGGTTCTGGTTCCAATTCCACAAGTTAACAGTGTTGTGACCTTAAATAAGCCAACTAATGTCTCTGAGCCTCAGCGACCTCGTCTAAAATATGAATATAACGCTATCTCTGCTACTCAGCCTGCCTAAAGACGGAATGCAATAATGAAAGTGATGCTGTGGCAAAGGGTAAATAAAACACTGCCTAAACTGCTACTGAGAGCACAGGCCTAAAACTGCTCAGGGCTGAGGAACTGGGGTTTTCCCTTAGATACTTTTTGTTTGATCTATGTAGTGTTCTAATGTTTTTAATTTGTTACCAACATTTGAAACCAAGAGATTTCGCATAAAAGTAGGTTCTATGCACTGTTTGGAGAGAACTATGGGTTGCACAACATTGGGTCCTCATTGCTGCCTTGCAACGTTAAGCCTCTACTAAGTGTTTATTTGTTCATTCATTCCACCAATATTTGCCCACCAAGGACTGTGTGGCTGGCACTGTTCTAGGTGCTGTGTGGACACTCGTGACAAAAACGGAGGAGGCGATTTCTGTCACAGAGCTTGCTTTCTGAGGGTGGGAGGTCAAAATCTACTGCTGCCCAGCCCATTGAACTCATTCATTCTCTTTGCTCGGCCCCCATGGGCTCAGGGTTTTGTGACCGCAGATTCTTTCCGGGCAAATGCTTTCTGGAGTGAGAAGAGGTAGAGATGTCGTAGAATTTTGGGCCTGGTTTAGAGTCTCAATACCTGATGGAATGGGGTAGGTGGGAAAAACGAAAAGGAAAATAAAGGAATTTCAGTTTGTACCAAAATGATACGGTTCCAACCAAATTACCCTCAGATTTAGACAAGACAGGTAACTTCTCTACCTGTTCATCCATTCATTCAATGAACATTGAATGCTAAATGTTAAATCTGTGTCATTCACTGTGCCGAGGTGTAAGATATAACAATGATAGATGGTATAGATAGATGATAGATGATTAGATAGATGGACAGATAGATAGATGCCTCAGGTTAGTGACAATTTAGCCACCCTCCAAAGCTTAAAACTATCACAATCAGACTTGTATATTTCAATGCAAAGAGACATGTCTCTACAATCACTGGCATACAACAGGTATAAAGATCTAAGTCCTGTTATCCATTAATGAAAATACCTCATTTTCTTTGTTCCTTTGTGTTTTAGGTGCTTTATATGTATTAAATCATTTTATTCTCATAAAAAACCCAATGGAGTAAGCACTATTTTTTTATCATTTTATAGATATCACCCCAAAATATACTGTTCAATCCTGGGCCTGCTTTTACCTTTTTAAGATCCGATGTTTGTTCTCCATGACCCAGTTACTTGCCCTGAGTACAACAGTTCTGTTAGTTTAAATTTCATGTCTTTTACAAGCAGAACTTGTGAAAGCCATTTTAATTTATTCTCCATCTACCACTCTCTGCCTTGAGTTGTTTATTATCAGAAGCTTTAAATCTTATTCAGTGAAACAATGATAGTATAAAAATAGCAATTGTTGGTTGTAGGTGTATTATGTTAGTTACTGGGTGAATTTTGTCTCATTGCTACCTCCCTACCTAGACAAACGAGGAAACCGAGGTTCAGAGAGATGAGTAGTAATATTCTCTATTCACAGAGCCGGTAAAGCTCAGAGCTCAAATATAAACAAAAAAATTTAGCCCAGTGCTCTTCATATGTTCCACATGACACATGCTAAAGGGACTATAAAAAAAATCAGAGTTCTCCAAACTTCAGTGAGCCTGAAGATTTCCAGGCAGAGGACAGGGCCTGGTCAGAAGGAAAGTGCAAGGTTTGGGGGTGGGGGGTCCTGGAGGAGTAAAGGAGTTTTCTGAGAGGCCCACACCACTGGTTACAATTACAGCAATCCCAGACAGGGCACAGCAAATCTACCAGCTAGTGATCTTGGCTTGGCTTCAAGATCTACCCATAGATACTGGTGAACTCTTGAAGATAATTTGTAAACGTCTTTGGTTTTAAGGTTGATTTATCTCATTTGGCCATTTTTTATCTAATTAAATTTTATTCAGTTCAAAATTATATAGAAAAATCTAAAAATATCTTGGGGACACAGGTTATTTTAGATGAAAAATTAAATTTAGCCACCAATAAACTCAATTCAATGAAAAATGGAAACATGAAAACAGACTCCCTGGTTATTGGAGTATCTGATGCACTAACACAAGCTATCCAGTATTTTTCAGATGTGAACCCATGTGTTAAGAAAACACAGAATCAAATAGTAAATGACAGATGGTCACCTGTAATCTTTGAATCTGATTCTTAAAGTATGGCACTATTTGGAAGTTCAAATAATGCATATAAGATTAAAAAAAAACAGAGTGGTTGATTCATAGGTGTCCTTCTCTTAGAGAGGACCAGTGATTTCAATGTATATCTATCTCTTCTACCACAACCCCTAAAATAGAAAGAACATAAAGAAATTACAAGAAAGATAAGAAATTTGAGGAGAGAGACTGAGAAAGAAAATGGTACGTGGCGATTATTTGCTTCCAGCTACGGGCAAGTGCCGCAGTTTCTCCTAATAACCTTGACCTGCTTTTCCTGGCTCAGTAGTGGCAGCAGTGTCACATCGGCTTAGCATCTGCTTATCAATCTAACTGTGCAAACCTGACTCTCGCTCCCCGTGTCCTTAGCACTCAGGCATCACGATGACCGGGTATCATAATGAGCAGCCTGCCGAACACAGGAAATGATCAGTTCTCAGAGGGAGGAGGGTAGGGCAAAGGTTGAAGAGATGGCCAGAACATGGTTTCTTTATTGTTCAATGATCACAAGTAGAACATCATTTGTTGAGCAGCACATGGGGCAGGTTGTTCTAAAGCTTCAGAATTAATGGGTTGTTGAATCTTAAAAAGAAAAACGTTATACCACCACATACTTCAATAAACATTTAATGGTCTGTCAGTCTTGTGCAGGCAATACACTGATGCTATGGCAGAACAGTCGCGTCTTCTAAACCAAACATGGGTACACAAAGAAGAGTACTAGATTACCATGCAGAGCTGTGGTGGTTGAGTGTGTGGCTGTCTTATCATGCTTTTGGGGTTCAAGTTTTGCCTTAACCCCTGGCCAACCATAAGGCTTGGGGCAAGCTATTGAACTTAATAGTACCCTTGGGTTTGGTGATTAGATGAGATGATGAATACAAATGTACAGAGCCTGGACTCTAGCATGCACCCAATAAATATCTAGTCCAAGAAATATAAGCATACTTATGGAAACAAAGTACTATTAACTGCTAATGTAAGATAGACTATTTGAAATCTAACCTGTCCCTAAAATGAACTGTATGATGTATATAGTGTATACCCTATCACAGTGAGGCTCGGTGTGTGATGACTCCTGGTTGGAGGATTTCTTTTGATCTGGGAGCTTCTTAATAGCTTAGCCTAAAGTATCCTACACTAGTCTTTGAGTTGACACATATTTATTGACTCAATTTATTATTAGGGTATAGTAACTGTTCCAGTTTCCAAACCAGAGAACACAGTTGTGAACAAGAGTGATAATCTCTGTCTCTCACAAAACTTACATGCAAATTGGGGGGAAAGAAAAAAGTATATATAAAAAGAGATATTTAAAGTCAGGATGTAATCATTTCTGTGAAGAGAAATAAAGAAGGAAAGGGATACTGAGGGACAGAGCTACAGTTTCTAGTTCATGTGGTCGAGTATCTCTGAGGAAGTGATACTTGAGTGGAGACCTGAAGGAAATGGATGAAGGGATGATGCAAATAAATATCTTGAGATAACTCAAGCAGAGGAATCAGCAATAGCAAAGGCTGAAGCCAACTGTGCTTGGCAACCTGCGGAAAGGTCAGTGTGGCCACAGCAGAGAGAGGGAGGGAGAGAAGGCAGGAGATACAATTAGAGAGCCCACCAGCAGCCCATCCTGTAGGTGATCAGGTTCATTGTAGGGAGTTTGAAATACCCCAAAATATGCCAAGGAGCCCTTAGAACATTTTGAGCAGAGGAGTGGCATGATCTGACTTAGGTTTCTGGCAGCTGTGTAGACTATAGCAAGTCAGAGTAAGGTCAGGGGAACCTGTTAGGAGTCTACCATCGCAGACCAGATGAAAAACGACTGGCTTGTAATATGACAGAAGGGCAATAGTGAGAAGTGGCCACATTTGGGATATAATTTGAAAGTAGGGCAAAGACGAACAACAGATTGAATAATTGGTATAAAAGAACCATTAAGAGTCAATATTGACTCCACAATTTCTAGCAAAAGCCAGCTGGGTGAATGATATTGTCACATTGAGAAAACTTGGGAAGCGGTCAGTTTGGAGGGGAATTAAGATTTTGGACAAGCTAAGTTTGAGATGCCTATTAAAAATCCTGATGGATGTCAAGTAAGTAAGATAAATGAAACTAGAGTTCAGAGGAGAGATCAGATCAGGAGATATCTATTTAGGAGTTATTAGCATATAGATAGTATTTAAAATGGAACTGAATGAAATCACCAAGACAGTGAGTACAGCTAGAGAAAATGTCTAGGCATTTTTTGTGGGCTGAGTGAAGCAGGATCCCCAAGACTGGAAAAACTGCTTGGTTAGGACAAAAATTGCAGTAGAAAGAGGCTGAACATAGGCATCTAAAGACCCAAACCTTAATCACAGACATATCATAGAACATGAGGATCACTCATGTCTACTCCCTAAGCCAAAATATTGGGGTGCATCATCCATGCCTGCCCTACCCTTCTAGTTAATAGGATACGCAAGTTGCTTCTTCCACGAGAAGTCACACTGGGGCACTGCTAGCAGGCAAAGAGGAAAAAGCCGTGAGCCCAAGAAACACCACACCTTACTGGGAAAGGAAAAGGACAGTAATAGGGTTATAGTTAAATTGTGCTCATTCCTAAACATGCTACAGTCCATATCTTCAGCCTCCAGCCTCCAGCCTCAAGCTTCTCCTTCTCATTTCCTAAGTAATGTCAACTCTAAGCTACAAATGAGTACATTCAGACTCATATTAAAATGAGTCAGAGCTGCATCAAAAAAGAAAAAAAAAAATACTGGGAATATGTAAAGACCAAAAAAAAAAAGAGAGAGAGAGAAGATATTCTTCTTAACTTGTCTTCCTTACTGGTTAGAAACTGAAGAAGAAGGAAAAAGAAATGCAATCTTGGCTACTTGACATTTCATGGAGGGAGGCAGCAGGCAGCGCCCTTTGAGGCAGGTCAGTGTACAGGACCTTAGAGAATAGGAGGTTATGGAGCACAGACTCCAATTAGTAATTCAGCTGGGATGGACTCAGAGGGCTAACACACAGGCATTCAATCCTGAGAAGGAAGAAGTTTTTGATGTGTGTTCCAAATTGGCAGTGTAAGATTAATTTATTTTAGAAATTGTTTCTGAGCAGGGATAAGTGATAAGACAGTTGAAAAAAGTAAATAATAAAAATGCCCAAATTTCTAGCTTCTCTTCATTTTTTTCAGGAATAAAACAGGGAGCAGAATAAAGTGTATGAACTGGTTTAAATATGTTCCAAAGTATAAACATGCCAGTAAAAGCAAATATCAATTGGTTATCTTCTCTTCCCCTTGAACTTTCCATCTGGGAACAGACAGTTTTAAGGACTAGACAAAGAGAGGATAGCTAGGTAGATAGATAAGGAATATCTATCTATCCCCTACACATATATATTCACATATATATTATATATATGTGAATATATGTGTTCACACATATATATATTATATATATTAATAATATATATTTATAATGTTAACAAAATATTGTGAACACATTTAAATGGTATTTTACACATTTGGGAAGAGACGGGTATCTTTAAAAATGCCAAAAAAAAAAAATCCCACAACATATCATAACAAATACAATTACTATTCATCTTTGACTCAATTGCTTTACTTTTTCAAAAAAGCATTACATATCAATCTCCAGTTCATTTGGTCCTCATACCCAGTCCTAATCTTCTGGAAATAATAAGTATTGTTCTGCATTTGTTTTAAATTTATACAAATGTTATCACACTGTACCTACCATTCTGCAACTTGCATTTTTTTACTAAACATTGTTTTTGAGGTCCATACATGTATAGGCAGAAATTTATTTCATACTTTTAATTTTTTCTCAGTTCTTCATGCATTTCCACACTATCTCATGTAATCCTCCTGAGTGAGCTGGACAGAATATGGCATTCTTACTTTACAGATGACAGTGCTCAAGATCACCCAACCAGTACGCACAGAACCTTCTGTCTCCATGGTCAGTGCTCCTTCACTTTATGAACCATTTTCAAAATCATATTATTAGCAGTGAAACCATTTTGTTTCAAATGTCAACCTTATACAGAATCCCAGTATAGAGGAGGAATTCACACTGGTGCCACAGGCAGAGGTTGTGGGCCACACACCCCCCCCCCCCCCGTCCTCCCCTGTGCCCTGCAGTGAGTGGCTCTCCAGACAGCCTCATGGACCTCTTGGCCTCCGCAGCACCTGGTCCGGGAGCCTGTGCACTAGAGCAGCTGCCTTTCTGCAAGCACTGTGCAGTCTGGACAGGGACATAAACAGAGCAAGAAGCCCACAGCAATTTGAGCAATGAAAACACACTTATTGTGATGCCACCTGTGCAAGATGGGGTCGCAGGCCAAAGAAGTCTGGCAAAGCTGGGCCAGTATTGAAGACCCAGAATGGAGGCTATTTAATACTCTCTCCTGAGATTAAAACTCAGCAAAAGAAGATGACAAGGAGATAAGAATCTCACAGCGTGATAGATAGGAAAATAGACATGCTGGACTTGGACAAGAAGAGTAGTGGTGTTTATAGATGCCAGAGAGAACAAACCCTTCATGGGAGGTAGTTTAGTTCTTGGGAGGACAAAACAGCATCCAGAGCAATTAACATAAAAAATAAAAACAGACAGAGAACATATATATGGAGCCAAAGTTGCAAAAGGGGAAAAATAAGAAATAAGATTTGATTTTGTTTTTCAAGTAGAATAACAAGAATCTAAGAAGAAGGAATGCCTCAAGATTAAATGCATTTTCAAAAATATAAGGATAAATACAGTGTAAAGGTAGACATGTAATAAAAATAGCACAAAGCTCAAGAAGCCTACAAAACCGTTTATGGCACTCTGAACGAAAGACTAATTTAATGTGAGATCAAGAAATGAGATTATGGTATCAAAAGTGACACACTGCATACAAATAGATATGGCATTACTCCTGGAGACAAGAAGGATGGTGTTGAAAATTGGTGTCAATGAAACAGGATTGGAGAGTACAGGACTGGAAGAATAAGAAAACAATAAGAAACACAATTGTGCAGAGATGAATGTAAAAATATAGATCAAACATGCTTTTTAAATAAAATGTAATACCTGGCCTATTCAATCAGGAAACTGTTAGCAAATCCCCATTCAGTTCATGTTTTGCTACGAATCACAGCAGCTATGTAAAGCAAGACACTTTTAAGGAAGAAACAATTTACCCACAGCAGCATTACAGTGTCTGACCCAGAGTTGGTACTCAGTAAGCATTAGTTAAATGAACTACGTAAAGAAAAGAAAGCTGGAGATACTGACTTTAGCCTTAAATATGTGAGCTCATCCAAGAAGTTCGGAGAGATCCAAAGAAGTCAGACCCAAGGAAGCACACACCAAGGCATGTCATAATTACATTAGCCAAGATGAAAGATAAAGAGAGAATCTTAAAAGCAGCAAGAAAAAAGGAGACAGTTACCTACCAAAGAGTGCCCATAAGACTAGCAGCTGATTTCTCAAAAGAAAACTTATGGGCAAGAAGGGGCCAGAAAGAAGTATTCCAAGTCAATCAAGGACCTACATCCAAGATTACTCTATCCAAAACTTTCATTTACAAGGGAAGGGCAGATAAAGTGTTTCCCAGATAAAGTCAAGTTAAAGAAGTTCATCATCCCCAAACCCTTTTTATATGAAATGTTAAAGGGACTTACCTAAGACAAAGAAGATGATCAAAACTACGAACAATAAAATGACAACGAACTCAAAACTATCAACAACTGAAACTAATAAAAACAAAACAAAAACAAACTAAGCAAACAACTAGAACAGGAACAGAATCATAGAAATGGAGATCACATGGGGGGTTAAGAGTGGGGAGAGGCAGGGGAGAATAGAGGAAAAGGTACAGGGGATAAGAAGCATAAATGGTAGGCACAAAATAGGCAGGGGGAGGTTAAGAATAGTATAGGAAACAGAGAAGCCAAAGAATTTATATGTACAACCCACGGGCATGAACTAAGGTCGGGTGGGTAGGGGGAATACTGGTAGGAGGGGGTCGGGGGGAAGAGGGAAATAAAAGGGAGAAAAACATGGAACAATTATAATAGCATAATCAATATATTTTTAATTGTTGTTCAAGTACAGTAGTCCACATTATCACCCCACCACAACCCCCAGCCCAGCCAGAGAGAGTGAGTTCACAGAGAAGGCTCAGCACATTAAAAACCTCTGAGAACTACAAAAAAAAAAAAAAAGAATCAGTAGAACATAGCAAAGATATCATTAGGTTTGTCTTCCTTAACATACTTGTATGCCAAACTACAAACCAAAACCAACATTCCTATAGGAGAGACCATGGCATCTATTAAAATAATTACATGGGGAGGAAGAGTTAGGGGCATGTCCAGTCTATTTTTATGCACCACATCGATTAGAATCAGCTCACCAAAACCAAGACAGAGGAGGCAGGGGTGGAAAAAGCTAGTTACAAAGAAAGCATTTGTAAAATATTGTTAAAAAAAGATCTAAGAAGGGAAAAAAAATATGATCTTGATGCCAAAAAAATCTGTAAACGCAGAAGTCTATTGTCAGAGTCTGAACGAGGAGGAGCCCTGGCTGGGTAGCTCAGTTGGTTGGAGCGTAGCCCCAATACATCAAGTTTGTGAGCTTGGTCCCCAGTCAGGGCACATACAAGAAGCAACCAAGGGATGCATAAATAAATGCATTTGTTGCATAAACAACAAATCTATGTTTCATCCTCTCTCTTTCTCTCTCTCTCCCTCCTCACTTCCTCGTTCTCTAAAATAAATTTAAATTTAAAAAATAAAAGGAGAGGGAAACAGATATGGGAAAAAATCATGAAAACTTGGGAAGTCTGAGTTTATAAGAAATTGTTTTGGCTTTAATGGTGGAACAGAAATAATAAATGTGTATTTCTATTATATAAATACATTTTATTTTTAAAAATACTCTGCAGATCTAATGAGAAGAACTTCAAAAGAGTAAGTCAGTCGCCAGAAATGTTTGATATTAATTCTTCTGATTACCATTTTGCAGCCCCAATCCTGCTAGGACAGTGCATTTTTAAATTCTTTATGCTGCCAAGTCCAATGCTGGGGCATCATTAAACAAAATTTAGTTCCAACTTCCAAACCTCCTTCAAATGTGTTTATAGGCTACTTATATTCAATATCTAGGACCTGCTGATAATAAACAGTTAGGAAGGAAGGCAGCATTCATTCAAAGCAACAGTTCTCAGAGATTTCCATTAAGAGGAATCTGGGGTAGGAGTAACAGGATTTAGAAGCTAACTTGTTAACCAAACCACTGCCAACCGATGAGGGCTAGTCATGAAATGATTCACAAAAGTCTTCCTGAACTGGCAATAATTCATATTTTAAAAAACATGAGGAAAGCTAGGAGGGAAATTATTTGAACTTTGGCACCAGGAGTGAAGCAAAAAAAAAAAAATTACAGTCAGTGCTGAATTCAGCCCTGTGTTATTTTGTATTCTTTTCCTTAATTCATGTGGCAAAACAGGGCAGAGGCTGGGTCCATTCACTGTCACCCCTGCCTAAGCACAGAGCTGGCCATTTAAGGGGCGCATTGGGCTTCTGGACTCCTCTCTAGAAGCCCCGACTGGCAACAGTTAGCAAGGCATACACATGTAGGACTTTCCATAAGACATCTACAGGCTAAGAACTAGTACTATCTCCCCTTGGTATTTAGTTTTAAACATTTTGCAAAATCCTAGCCATGTCTATTTAGATACAGAGCAGAACTGAATTAACCGAGTGTTTGGAACTTTCCTCACTTAGGCATAGCATTGCAGTTCTAGATGCATGTGAAAATTCTGGTTTTGTAGGCTGCTGCTCAGATCACCGTAATGTCAACGTGTCCATCTGGATTTTGGACTCATCTGCACAGACTCTAGTGAGTAAGTACAATTGAATTTTTCCATGTTTCTAAGCAGATGATAAAATCCCACCCACCTCCTTTTCCTTTTAAAGAAATGTATTTTCTAGATATTGAATAAATTTCTCAGGAAGGTAGAAAGGGCAAGGAAAGGGAAAAAGTTTAAACTGATTTGTTTGATTTTTTTACTAACAGGGCTCTTGTGAAGTTGAGGAGAAAATGATATAAGTAGTAATTATGTGTGTTTTAGTTATCTAC
>PVKM010048358.1:0-11218 GCA_004027735.1 Carollia perspicillata
TTCCCCTCCCCTTCCCCACTGAAAACCCTCCATGTGATGTCCATTTCTTTGATTCTGTTCCTGTTCTAGTTGTTTGCTTAGTTTTTGTTTTTGTTGTTTTCCTTTTTTTTTAGGTTCAGTTGTTGATAGTTGTGAGTTTGTTATCATTTTACTGCTCATAGGTTTTGATCTTCTTCTATTTCTTAGATAAGTCCCTTTAACATTTCATATAATAAAGGCCTGGTGTTGATGAACTCCTTTAATTTGACCTTATCTGGGAAACACTCTATCTGCCCTTCCATTTTAAATGATAGCTTTGCTGGATAGAGTAATCTTGGATGTAGGTCCTTTACTTTCATGACTTCAAATACTTCTTTCCGGTCCCTTCTTTTCTGTAAGATTTCTTTTGAGAGATCAGCTGATAGTCTTATGGGAACTCCTTTGTAGGTAACTCTCTCCTTCCCTCTTGCTTCTTTTAAGTTTCTCTCTCTCTTTAATCTTGGTAAGTTAATGATGATGTGCCTTGGTGTGTTCCTCTTTGGGACTCTCTGGGCTTCCTGGGCTTCCTAGAAGTCTATTTCCTCCACCAGATTGGGAGAGTTTTCCTTCATTATTTGTACAAATAAGTTTTCAATTTCTTGGTCTTGTTCTCGTTCTGGCACCCCTATGATTCGGATATTGGAATGTTTAAAGCTGTTCCAGAGATATTCCTAAGCCTCTCCTCATTTTTTGAAATTCTTGTTTCTTCATTCTGTTCTGGTTGCATGTTTATTTCTTCCTTTTGTTCCACATTGTTGATATGAGTCCCAGTTTCCTTCTCTTCACTGTTGGTTCCCTAGATATTTTGCTTCGTTTCACTTTGGGTAGCCTTCACTTGTTCCTTCATTTTGTGACCAAGCTCAGTCAGTTCTGTGAGCATTTTGATTACCAGGGTTTTGAACTTTCCATCGTATAGGTTGGCTATCTCCTCATCGGTTAGCTCTCTTCTGGAGTTTTACTCTGTTCTTCCATGTGGGCCATATTTCTTTGTCTTGGTGCACTTGTTAAGTTGTAGGGCGTGGGGCCTTAGCTATTCACCCGGGTGGGGCAACCCTCTTTACTGCGTTGTGGTTCTGCCTGTGGGGGAGGGGCCAGAGAGGGAACAGTGCAGCTTGCTTGCTCAGCTCTAGCCCCACTTTCCAACCAACTCTCAATTGAAACTGGGAGTTTCTCCCGCTGTGGCAACCCCTGCCGTAGTTTACAGCTGGCTTCCAGTCATAGTTTCCCATTCGGCCAGCCCTGCCTCGCTTGTGTGGTCCACCAGCTTACCATGGGTTCTTTCAGCCAGTACTGCTCCCAGGGTCCACCTCCTTGCCGCAGGTCTCCTCTGCCCGCCTGTCTCCTTCCTACTGATCTGGTTGAATGTTTCCTTAATTCCTTAGTTGTTGGAGTTCCATGCAGTTTGATTTTCGGGCACTTCTGGTTATTTATTGTTTTTAGAGTGGTTGTTATCCTACTTCTGATTGTGGGAAGAAGCAGAGGGTTTCTACCTGTGCCTCCATCTTGGCTGGAACTGTCATTTTAATAATTCTTGATGAAATCTCCACAAACATTGACTGGCGTGGGTGTGAGAATGACATAAAGGGAGGGTATTAAGGTTTATTTGGCACTTATTATATACCTATTATGTCACATGGTTTTTTAGTTTATAATATTTAATACTAACCCTATTATTTGGAGCAGGTGTTATTGCCCCCTTTTTCTAATAGGAAAGGCTTTATCCAAGTTTTACTCAAGTTTAAAAAGCTATAAAATAGCCATGGTAGACATTGTCAGTTGCTCATCCATAACTGTTTTTCTTCTTCTTTTCTGGTTGACCATGCTTTCATTAAAAAGTTGAAAATGCTGAACAGACTGTATCCCAGAGTTCTCTACTGCTAGAGCATGAGCATATGACCCACTCTCGTCAATGGGGTCTGAGGAAAAGTCTGCTGGGGGGGATTTTGGAAAGTTTCCTTCCTGGTTAAAAAATAAAATAAAATAAAATACATACACAAAATAAGAGTCCTCTTTCCCCCTGCTTTTTATTTTTGGATGAGGCCTTGTAATGATGTGATACCTGGAGCTGCGGCAGCCTTCTTGAGACTATGAGGGTACAAACCTGAAGATGAAGTTAACTCTTCTAAAACATTGTAAAGATGGTGAAAAGGAAAAATGGTCCTTAATGACATCTTTGAAATTCTCATTTAACTAACCCTGAATCCCCTCTACCTCAAGACTTAGAACAGTGTCTGATGAATAGCAGGCACTTAACAAACATCTGTTGAGTGAATAAATTAATGACTTTAACTTTTCTAAATTTAGTGGTGTAGCATGGTGGATAGGAGTACACGGTTGGCTTCCTGAGTTGTCTTTCCTTCCATTTGTCTCTCTTACAAGTTCTGTTAACTTGGGCTCGTATCTTCCCTCTTGGAGTCTCAGTTACTTCCTCTGTACAGTGGTGCTATAGACTGAATGTTTATGTCCCCCCAAAATTCATATGTCAAATTCTAACGACTAATGTGATGGTATTAGGAAGTAGGGTCCTTGGGAGGTGATTAGGTCACAAGGGTGGAGTACTCATGAATGAGATTAGCGCCCTTATAAATGAGAGGTCCCTTATCCCTTCTGTCCCAGGATGTTACATGGAGAAGACTGTTGTCTATGAACCAGGAAGTGAGCTTTTGGCAGACACTGAATCTGCAAGTGCCTTGATCTTGACCTTCCTTGCCTCCAGAACTGTGAGAAATAAATCCCTGTTATTTATAAGCCATTCAGTCTATACTATTTTATTATAGCAGCCCAAAAGGACTAAGATAAATGGAGGTAATGTTGTCTTGGAGGATATAGTCATTCGTTCTTTCATTAAATATCTGCTTAGGTGTTAAGGCCTGTCCTCAGCAATATTATTGAATAGCACAATTTCACACATAATGTGAACACAAAATATGTTCACTTTGCTTTCCAGGTTCTAAAGATGCAATGGGAAAAAAGACAGGGAAGGTATTTCTGAAATCTTTTGTCCGAGGGCAATATCATTGGTGCCTCAAAGATATAAACCAATTCTCAAAACAAGCATGTTACATTTGGAGAAAGGAGAACTTGGGTTCAAGTTGCTGTTATTTGATCTTGGGAAACTTCTAAACACTTCTCTCTCAATTCCCCACTGAGCAAAATGTAAATAATGGTGTCTTCCTACTTGCCTCCCCAAAATGTCTGGGCAGTTACAAGTCCTAGCAGTGTGCCTATAGTTCAGTGAGATAATCAGATGAGGTTATTTCCATGAGTGCCCTATGTAAACTGTACATATACAGGTGGTGGTCAAAATTCTTACTAAAAAACAATAAAATTCAGGTTGAAAGACCACGCCCTGCAGGCAACAGCCTTAGAGATCATTTACATGAAAGCTCTTCTCTGGCTATGGCACACAGATAGTACAGTAGGAAGAATATTGAAGAGGAGCTGCCAGCCGTGATTTGCTATTATAGTGTTCTATTGAAACAACTCATTTCACTTAAGATTGACTTCCAAAATCCTTAGTCTGACTAATGACAACCTTCTGAAATGATTTTCTTAGAAAACTAAATGATTCTGCTTCCTGAAAAATTCATATAATATAGTATATGACAGATCACCATAGCCATACATTCAGATCCACAATTACTAGATACAAATAAAGGAGAGCTGGAGAGAAGATATCATACATACTTTTAATCAGGAAAGAAAAAGACCTTTGTAATCAGTGTCTTGCAAAAGCCATTAACCAAAGTCCTAAACTGAAGCTCAAATAATTGAAAAATGAAAATGATCCATCTACTCCTGACAAGGAGATTGCAGTCCTATAAAAATGTTGAATGCACATATAGATGAGAAGGGTTGACACTGCCATTTGGTAATTGGCTAAATAACAGTCATAAACAAATGGAAGAAATAACTAAGTTGAGAGCAGAAGTCAGAATTTTCCCCATCATTGTCAAAAGACCACAACACGGTCATGCAGAATTTTGATGCTTAAATCTCTAGTTATGTGGAATAGGACCAAAAACGGTGAAAGTCGCCATAATGCGTCCATCCCTTGTCTGTCATTCCATCCATCCATTCACCCATCTGTCCATCCACTTGGTTTAACCACATGAAAATGCCCTTATTTGGTTACTTTTGACTTAGAAGAAAGCCAACTTTGTATAATTTAACATAAAATACTCAATTAATACTTATTGAACATGCTACCATGCTCAATGCACTATGTGAGGTTGGCGGAGTAAGGGTAGAATAAGAACTCCCTCCATCTCTGCACATCCCCAGTGGGAGAGCACATACCAACAACTGTTTATAAGAGTTGTGAATGTTCAAAGTGCTATGGGATCACATTGATGTGTATGCACAGAAAGAGCATACAGCAAATTATGAGGAAGGACGTGGTTGTGGGAGTTTATAAATTTATTTTGCCTTTTGCCTAATGTATTTTAACACTTTTTAATCAATAAAAATGCATTATTTTTGTAATTAAAAGTTTCTTGAAAATGTGCCATGGAGGTCGCAGAATTAATGGCCATTACTAGATATGATTAAGGTAAAGGATTTAAAAGTTAAAACAGATGAAGCAACCTAGGTAAAATAAAAAGTAAGAGACTGAATGTACAAACAGACGATGCCTAGACTATATAAAAAAAACAGAACTTTGACCCTCAACCTGCAGCAACCAGCCTGGGAAACCAACCTATTTTCTATAGTAACCAGCCCAGGAAGCTAAACAATAACTTTAGCTCACCCCAGACATCCAGGACTTGATTACTGGTAATAAGCAAGCTTCCCTATTGTTTGTCTCCACTTCAAACTTAGGACCAATCAGACAGAGCCCAATATGCACCCCTTACCAATCACGTAACATGACCCACACGTAGTTAGCCCACCTCCAGCTTCCCCAGGCCACAGCCTCTAGTCAGGGCACACTGGAAGCCTCCCTTTGTTTCACTCTAAAAACCTGCCCACTCCTCTGCCTGCCTTTGATTCTCTGTCAAAACACAGGTGATGGTGGCTGACGCCTTTACTGTAGCAGTATACACACTCTAAATAAAGACGCCTTGCCTGTTCTAATTTGGTTGGTCTTCATTTATTTCCACCAAAGAGAGAGAGAAATGAATTCAGGAATTAGCTTAGCACACAGAATGCAATGACAAAGGCATATGTGTTTATGAGAAATAAGCACTGTGGCAACTGTCCACAGACCACTGACCACAGGGACTAGCTGGGTTCTGATGAAGCCCCAGGAGATGCAGTTGTTTGACCTCTCTCTGTTTCCTTCCTCACATCCCCTTCCGGCCTACTTTACCTCCCAGGCCCTTAACCTGAAAAAGGCAAATCTAGAGCCACCGTATACTTCTGTTTAGGTTTGACCCTTGAGGGCTGGGTCAGAATCAGGAAGACGAAGGAACCAGATTTAGCGACGAGAATACCAATCCCATGAGGGACGGGAAGGAACATGTCTGTTCAGACCCTCTCATTGTGCCCAGTTAAATGACTGAAATAACCAGTTAAGCGATTGAAATAAACACATGGATACATCCAGGGCAACTAAAATGACCAGATTAGATTTAAAAAATCTATCTTGCTTCCCTGAAGTTGCCGAACCAAAACACAGTCAGAGAACACCTATGGTCCTACACACCAAATGTGACCAAACAGACACAGGAACCAAAGATTGGGGTCATCACCCCCTCGTAATTTGTCCTGCGATGCTCAGTGCTCACTTGGATGCTGCTGCATTTCTAAACGCTATCTTCCTCTCGTGCTCACTGGATAGTAAACACGAATCGCTATTAATAATAATTTTCCACTGCACGTCCAGAACAATCCATCCAGAGAAAATTGGAACTTCTTCTTTGCTGAGGTCCAGTCCCATCAATTTGATGCTCATTTCATAGAAAGGCCATTGAGCAAAATTAATGTACCCAAACAAATAGAGTTTGTCCTTGTAACTGATTCAGAGTATGACAGGAAACAGGAGGGCTGCCGCAACAGCTTCCTCTGGGAAATTTATTTTCAGAACATTGAGTTATTTTCTTCTACTCTACCAGATTACATTAAAATCTTTTTTTTAAAAAGGGGAAGAAAGGAAAATAAAACGTAGCTGTCTGTTTTTATAGAAATCACTTTGTGATCTAGCTTCATTTAGATTCACTTGTTATTGTCCGAGTCAAAGACTGTTATAATCTCAGGGTTATTTTACTTTTTCCATTATTCATTTTTCCCCATTTTCTTCACACTGCCCCCAGCATGTTTTACTCCCAGCCCCTTAACCTGAAAAGGAAAATCTAGAGCCACCATGTGCCAGGGATGAGGGAGCCTCTTTCAAACACTATACCTTGCCTGAGAGAACACTTTAGACTGTTACCCAGAAACCCTGCTCATCTTTTTTCTGCATGTTCGACAGGTCAGTTATGGCACCTGCCTCACTCTCAGTCACCGCGAGAGAAAACAAATGCCTCCCCCATGTGATCTGTCTGCCACTTGATACCCTCTATCACAGCCGATTGAACCTAAAAACAGCCAGTTCATGGGCTAACCTGTGAGGGCAGGAAAACCAAGCATGAAGTCTGAAAATATGTGTTTCCTACTGTGCGACATTCTGGAGAAGGCAAAACTACACAGACAGTGAAAGGATCGGGGGTTAAGGAAGAAGAAGGGATGAAGAAATGGAGCACAGAGAACTTTTTAGAGCAGTGCAGATACTCTGTATGATACCCGATGGTGGACACATATCAGTATACATTTGTCCAAGCCCATAGAGCATGTAACACCAAGAGTGAACCCTAATGTAAATTACTGACTTTGGGTGATAATGACAAGTCAGTGTGAGTTCATGGATTACAGCAAATGCACCACCTTGGTGTGGTATGTTGATAGTGGCGAGGCTGTGCATGTGTGGGGACAGGTGGTATGTTAGAAACCTCTGTACCTTCTGATCAATTTTGCTGTGAATTTAAGAGTGCTCTAAAAAAAAAGTAAAGTCTATTAAAAAAAAATCAGGCATGAAAAACTCTATCCAAACAGAAAAGACAGTAACAAAAGGAACCAACCAGAGTGCTTTGGTCAGAGATTAGATTTGGGAAATATGAAGCGAGTCAGTTGGTTGGCAGAAAGAGACACAGAAAACTTTCAAACAGAAGGCATGAGTGAGCCCGCATGACCCATAAGCAGCCAGGGAGTCGCTGGTGGGTAGTAGCAGGGAAAGAAGAGCAGAGCTGAGTCAGCGGGATGGTGGGCAGCTGGGGATGGCTGGCTGCTGAGCGGCAAGGAGAGAACCTAGTTCCTGGTTGGGTTTCCCACAGGCTCTCCAGGGCAGTTCCTGTCATGTGACCTTCCTATCATCATGTGTATATTTAAAAAACATAAGACCCTATTGCAGAGAGTCTGCCTCTCTTTTGTAATAGAAAAGAGCTGAACACACTCTGAAAACTAAACCTCACCACATCTAATGGATCTTAACCTTCCTGCACAAAGAGGAGTAACAGAGTAGAGGTTACAGGCAAGAGCTGTGAGTTCTAATCCAGCTCTGCCACGAGTCTGTGTGGCAGTCATAAGTAAGGGGCTTATTAACTCTAAATCTATTACTTCAGCCATAAAGTGGAGTTGGGTCAGACGCGTTCACTTGGTAACTGTTTACTGAGTGCCTGCTATGGGGCAAGTTGTACGCTGGCTGAGGGGCATAACAGTGAACTAAGCATGGTTTTTACTCTTCAGGCTTATGTTGTAGTGGGTAAACAGGCAAACAGATTATTACAAAATTGTATGACAATAGTCTTACTTTTAAAGCGTTCATTTGGAGTTAATGAGGAGGGGTCATCCAGTTGGTGAAGGGGGCCTTCCTGGGGACATGGAGTCCCAGATGAGGGATGGGCGTGATCTAGCGAGACAGAGGAGAAGAATGGTCCATGTGATGGTTAACTTTATGTGCCTATTCGGTTAGGCTGTGTTCTCAGTTATGTGATCAAACACTAAACTAGTGGTTGCCTTAAGGGTATTTTGGAGACATGGTTAGCATCTATCATCAGTTAACTTGAAGTAAAGGAAATTACTCCCAATAACATGGGTGGATCTCATCCAATCAGTTGAAAGGCCATAAGAAAAACAACAACTGAGGTGTCCCAGAGAAGTTGTTCAAGGCTACTGTATCAACCCTTGACTGAGTTGCCAGCCTGCTGACCTGCCCTACAAATTTTGAGCTTACTAGCCTCCCCCCACCCAAGTGCATGAGCTAGTTCCTCAGAATAAATCTTCCCTATTCTGTTAATTCTGAGTCTTTGGAGAACACTGACTAATACAGTCCAGGCACTGAGTCTCTAATGAGCTTCCCTGGTAGACAACATTTCACACCTGTAGTTTGTCACAGCTGGTGGTTTGGGGAAGTAAGAGCATCCCATGCAACTACTAGGGGACGGCTCTTGGAAGTAAGTGCCTGGTCTTCTCCTGACTTCACCTCATGCGCCTTTTCCCTTTGCTTATTCTGCTTTGTGTTTCTTTCACTATAATAACTCATAGCTGTGAAGATGACATAGGCTGAGACCATGAGTCCTCCTGGAGTCATCAAGCCCGGGGATACTCTTGGGGACCTCCAACAGAGGTTGTTTTGGTGATACCTGGGGAGCAAATATCAATACTATGAAAGAGAAGTTGGGAGTTGATGGCTTTCACTACAGAAGTCATTTACAGAACTCCTTTAAATCAAATTTTACTCATTCATGTATTGTTCATTAATTTATGAAACTTTTGTCGAGGGCACACTATGTCGTAGTCACTCCCCTAGGAACCGGAGGGATGAGAGAGAAACGTGGAGAAGAGAACATCACATCCCTCTTCGCAAAGGGCTCAGAGGTTCAAGGCATTTTTGTAGGGAGATAGGGAGATGAAATTCAGTGGGAGATGGCTCCACCAGAGGTCAGAGCAGGGCTTTGGGGAGAACACAGGGCAGAGACATGATCATCTCCGGTTAGGAAACTGGGGACAGTGTTCCAAAGACATTTGACATTAAACTAGGATTTAGTGGCCAGGTAGATGTTGGTCCAGTAGAGAAGAGGGTAAGGACATCCTGCGAGCAAGAATAAAGACACAGAGTCCTGACATAACTGGTTCTAGAAGTAGGAAGTTCAGGGTGGCTGCAGCTGGGAGGAGGTGAAGCCAGGTTTGTAGTAGAGGTAAGAGCCCAGTCTGTGGAAATAATTACATGCCATGGTCAATTTTTAGGTTTGATTTTGTTTTTCTGGTGAGCAACAGAATAACACTGGAAGTTGGTGACAAGGATCAGAATTGTGATGTTTTCAAAAAAACCTTCTACTGGTTTCCTAAGCGAACGGAGGCTGCATAATAGAATGGCCAAGAGGAGGGAGCCAGACCACCTGTGTTCTAACACTACCTCTGCCACTTATGTCTGGAGGTCTGGGATGAGTTCCTTAACTTATATGCCTTAGTTTCTGCATGTGTAAAGAGAGGATAACAAGGACGCCTGCCTCAGTGGGTTGCTGTGAACGTGTATATGCTAATAAACTCAAAGCACATGGAATAGCATCTGCTCCCAATAACCTGTAGCCTCCCTTATTACCACACTAAAGCAGCATTTGTTTCACAAGTTTTATTTGCATGTAAGTTTTTGGGAACAGATTCTGCATAAAGCAAGATCCAATATTAGTATAAGTTTTGGGAATGGCAGAGAAGTGGGAATTAAGTCTGTCCTAAATGTACCTGTATTTAAATCACAACATACACATGCAAATATCAAAGTGGAGCAGAATACGAAGATTAGAGGGCCTGTCTGAAGGATCTGCGTGTTCCTTCAAGGTAATAATAACAGATGCCCATGAAGCCAAAGTCCACTGCAGCGAGCTAACCTCAGCCAACACAGATTACCAACTCAGTGGTTGCTATCTGTTTTCCATGCATACTGATTGCTAATCAGATGAATCATAACCTTAAAAATCTGCCACATCGAATTAAGATTTCACCCAAGTCAAGTAGTTCTTGTTTCTTTTTTCCATTACTATAAGAACCGTAATAATGCACTAAAATCATTTCTTTTTTAAAAAAAGATTTTATTTATTTATCTTTAGAGGGTAAGGGTTAGGGAGAGAAATATCAATGTATGGTTGCCTCTTATGTGTCCCCTGGTAGGAACTGGCCTGCAACCCAGGCATGTGCCCTGACTGGGAATCGAACGATGGTCCTTTGGTTCACAGGCCCGCGCTCAATCCACTGACCTACACCAGCCAGGGTTAAAATCATTTCTAATGTAGTTTTTTGGAAACTCAAACAGCCCAAAAATATATATGGCAGTAAAAGCACCAGAACTTCTGTACAGAAGGGATTTAGAGGTAACCATGTATTTGGAACATTCTTCTCCCAGGTAACTCAATAGCTACCACTATCATCTTCATTTTGTCAGGACCCTCTTTGAGTGTTTGACTGCTGCATGAGTTCCCAGTGGATGCTGGCATTCTTTGGCTTCCTCGGCTTATGGCCACATCCATCTGTGCCTCATCTTCACGTCTGTCTCTCTGTTGTCCTCTCCTCTTCTACTTGTTTCAAATCTGTCTCTGCCTTTCTTTTATAAGGACATTTATTGTATTTGGGGTCAACCAAGGTAATCTGGGATGATCTCATCCCAAGATCCTTAACTTAATTACATCTGTGAAGACCATTCTTCCAAGTAAGATAATATTCACAGAGTCTGGGGATTTGACATGGATACATCTTTTGGGGGAAACACCATTCAACCCACTGCAACCACCTTCTATAAACTAGCACCCCCCCCATTCACACCACCATCATTCTGACCCCTCACCCTGCATTCTTTTTCATAGCATGTCATCATTTCACATTCTAATATTCTATTAATTGCATGCTATTGTTTGTGTCCCCCATGAGAACAGAAACTTCATGAGAACAGATGTGTTTACTCCTTTCTCTCCTCACTACTAGAGTGGCACTTGGCACAATTTATCTGTTGAATGAATGAATGGAAATATCCATTAGGAAGCATTCTTAAGTCTGTGTTTGCTTAGGAAGCATGGTTTTCTGCCTAGAGTGTATATTCACTTGGGGTGTCCTGGAGGGAAGAGGGTTGCTGATGGAGCCCAACCAGGACCGATAAGCCCCCCCACAGTCCTGTCACTTGTGTAGCCCACCCCATTTTCTCATTTCCCAGTCATTCTCTAGAGGCTACATTGTT
>PVKM010048359.1:0-11219 GCA_004027735.1 Carollia perspicillata
CAATTTTTTGGTAAAACTTAGAAGGGAATATTTTTAGCCCATTAGTTTCAGATGCCTCCTGCAAAATCAGAAACATGTCCTTCTACAGCAAACCTGATAGATTATTTGAAGCAAAATATTATCAAGAAACACTAAAGTTTACCACAAAGCATAGTAATCAAAGCACTTTCCCAAATCCTATCTAATGCTAGCAATCATTATTATTATATAATCAGCCAAGCCCCCAAGGTATAGGGAAAAAATATATACTTGACCATTTTCAATCGCAAGTTCTTTAGAGAATAAAATATTCTTTGAGCAAAACCTCATGAGAACTAGAATTCCCTTTCCAATATATGGTCTCTCCTAGAGCTGTAACTGAATATTACTGAGTGGCAGAAAAACAAATCTCAAGAAATGATAGACTTAAAAAAATTTCATTGCAGAAAGCACAAAGCAAGTTCTAATAATACCAATTTGAAAGTGATAGCTCCCCAGCTTCAAGAGAAGCAGATATAAAAACTCACAGTAATGACTAAAAGACCCAACTGGATCTGTGGAGCCTCTGAACTTTAATAAGCGCGATCACTGAGCAGCTTAGACTAGAAATTCGGTTTTATTTAGCACTTGATTAAATCATTATTAAATTCGTAGATCTTGAAATTAATAGTTCAATTTTAATCAAAACTTTTAAAGTAAAATTCAATACTATATTACACGGAACATGAAACTAATTTTGTTAAATCCTTAGATGTCCAATGTTGAAATTTTATTAATTCTACAACATTAAAGATAAGAATATACTATTCACTTACTAATCATTTTTAATTATTAATTTCATTAATATAAAAGCACAATTCAATTCAGCTGGGTTTATACTTCGGACTTTTCCAAAATTATGCTCTGTGTTTGTATTGTATCTCTTGACACAGGGGAGCTATCACTTTCCAAGTGGTTTATTAACACTGTGTATCCTGACCAAGCTGATCTCTCAGGCTCTAAAAGGCTATAATACACTGCATTACACAGCTGTTATTTTTAAGTCTCAAAACTTCCTGAAGTCTCTGCATATTATTAACAACACCTTTTTCTCTCTCATAAAGCTACAGAGGAAAGAGGCTTTAATTTTCTCGTGCAGTGCAACAGAGAAAATAAAAACCAAGACTTGAATAATGGCCATGAACATGACCTAAACTAGAAAACAAGCTGTTACCTCAAAGGGAGAGAAAAATTACCTGTAAGTAATTTCTGTTTCCCACCTATATTCTATAAAATACTGCAACTATTATGGTCAAGAGAAGTAGAACTGTGGGAAAGACACACTGGGGTACACAGGGTTATGAAATGTCATTGAAACAAAGTCTGATTTCCAAAACAAAAGGTAAAAGCTTCCTAAGTCATTTTCTCTTTGGTCAAAAATAATTATGAATTCAAAGCAAAAATAACAGTCAGACTTTAAGGATGCAGAAGTAAAATAACTCCATTTTCTGTGGTTTACACTTTTTAATTTGACAGATATCTCTTTACAAAACAATTTTTTAAAACTTCCTACCTGCCCCTCAAAAGCCACTAATCTATTGAAAGGAAAAAAAGGCAATAAGGGATTATGTAAAAGAAAAATATTTTTAGAAAAAATGGTAGATTTTTTATAAAAACAAAAACACTGTACTTACTACTTAATGTAGTACTATTTCTTTTAAATAAACATTCATTAAATAATTTTAAATTTTCATATTATAGTCAGGTAAAGAGAAAGAACAACAGTTCTAATTAGCATAAAGCAGAGCAAGTTAAAAGAAGAAAGATAAGAGTGAAGGGAAAAAAGGAGGAAAACAAAACAAAGATGGAAGAAAATAAGGCACAAAGCTAGGGGCCTAAGAGAGATGAGAAATGGAGAGTAACCTATAAATAGCTAGGCTGAACTACATGAACTGGAAACCATGAAGGCTGCAACCTGAGTAAGTTTCTTGAACATCCATCCCATCAGCTCCTCAGCGCCAAACTGTTCACAGATCTTCAACTGCTTTCAGTAATGTGTCAAGCTTTGGAAAAACAATCCACAATCTTCAGCACTATGATCAAACAACAGCATTTTATAGGATGGGTGCCAAGGACCGAAACAAGCAAAAGGAGGTTGCTAGTGAGCTGCAACTTGCCGTAGAGGCCACTTACCAAACTGGAAATGGTAAAAAGTTAACACCTGCTGGCGCCAAGTAAATTTTTTTAAGCACAAAGCACCCATACCCTCAGTGGTGAATTCATCCAGTCTTCTCTTATTTTCTGTCTACTGAGCGGAGTGCTAGGGGACCAGAATCAGAAGGGTGCATGCAATCTGTATTGTTGACTGTCTTCACTGTTACATTCTGTTACAACTCTGGCTCGCTTTCCAAACTGGGTACAGTGTCTAAGCAAGCAGACCAAATCCAAGGCTCAGCTCAATGACTCTGACATGTTTTTACCCACCACTGACTCACCCCCCTGACACAGCAGTTAAGAGGAAACAGCCCATGAAATTCCAGGTAGCACATAACAGTAAGCAGGCACCAGAGTATGGGACACAGAGAGCTCAGGGCTTTCTAAAACCCCACATCCACCCTAGCGAAACAACAAATTCAACTACAGAGCAAGCAGTATCAGCCCCTAAATCAGAACACACTGACTACCTTCAGTTGCATGGAGAATGAATATAAAACTAGATCACTTTAAAATGACAGTTTCAAGTTTAACCTATCATTCATTACCTTTCTGGCTGGGCAGAATTGATTTGTCCACCACTTGTTAATATTACAACTTAGTATTACAATTACAGTATAACCTCAAGTTTTTTAACAAGGAGAAAAACTACTCATTTCCCTCCACAACTGATATCACTAAGAGTTGTGGGATATAATTGAAATTGGAGTAGCCAAGTGTCTGAGGAAGGGGTGTATGTGTGTGTGTGTGTGTGTGTGTAGAATAAGACAAAGAGGAAATAAGATATTACTATACACTTTATGCCCTCTCTCTTATGGTTCCCAGAAAACTGCAGAGTAGGAGAATATTGCATCAACCAAAGAAATCCACCTAATAAATGTTTCTGAGGCGAGAACTAGAGTGTAATCCTGGTATGTAACATGAATGAAGCTAACCTCAACACAGTCATAGTTTCTAGGACAGATAGTACACTCCAGCTCTGGTGCATGTTACAGTAAAAAAAGCCAAGCGAAGCACTAAAGACACACCCAGTGGGGCAGGGGCAGAATTCCAACATTAGGTGGAAAATACAGTGGGAAAGATGGGACCACGGAAAGCCGCACAGTTTGCAAGGCTGTCAGAGCACGGTGTTACAGAATGTAGAGGAATTTGTTAATAAAAAAAGGGAAGGAGCATTTTAGTCAATGTGGGTAAAAAAAAAAAATGAAACCTGAACAAAAGCAAGAAGATATGATAACACGGCGTGTGTTTGGGCAGCCAAAGTACTCTACTGTGGCTGCAGTAAGGCAGTGGAAAAGCCGCAGCTGGAAACCGAACATGGAGCCGAGGAAAAGAGGCTTGGACAAAAAGCTGGGCTTGTTCGGAGAGCAACAGGCAGACACTGGTGGTTTTTTAATTAAGAGTGACAAGAACAGATCAATATGTTAGGTAAATCTGGTGACAGTGTGAAAGCTAGTTTATTGCAGAATGGAAACAAAATGACCAGGTGCAAATCACTACAAAAGGAGTCTTCCAAATCATTAAGCCTACTACTTACAAACCCCGACTCCCCCATCCACCCAGGTGACATTGTTTTACGCACCTAAAAGTAAAATGATTGAGTAAAAACCACTGAGTAAATTTTAAAACATTCTATAATTCAGAGTTTACATATATTTGATTAGTATTCCCAATTCCAAAGAAGAAAGGTCTTATTATGTGCATCTTAGTTGAAAGAGACATCTCTAATTTTGAAATTTTATATCAATGTTACTAAATTACTTTCATACTATTATCATGTGGCATGCCGTGAGGAAAAAAAAAACCTGTTAAACATCAAATGTGATCCAATAAAATAATTGCCATAGGGTGTTTTTATCCTTACCATTACAAGTTCTTCCTGTAATTCACTGCAACTTTTTTCATTATACTGGAGTCTCTTTGAAAGGTCTGTAATTACTTTCTTCTGTTCCTCAATCTCTTCATTTAATTTCTTGTTTTTGGAGAAATACTCTCTTTCTAATCTGAAAAGTTAAAATGTCAGAGCAAGTTTTTCAAATGTGCTTTCATAAAGTCCTATTATACACCTTTAAGATAAGTGGCAAACGTACTATACATCATGTTTTCAAGACAAAAGGCTTCAGTAGGTCACCTCTCACTTTTTTCTAATAAAAAGGGTTGCACATTCTTAAATGAAAGACTCTAAATGAATAATACCTCCCCTGCTTTTGTTAGAAGATACTTGTCCTATACCCATTGTTATAAGCAAGATATGTTTAGTGTTGATTTGGTCTCACTGTTATTTTTGATGAACCAAACCCACACACCACAGATGAATTAGCTCAGAAACTGCCTCAAGACACAACGGTCCTATCAAATAATTTCCCAATTAAAGTGTAACATTAGAAACGAAGCCAATGTTTTATTCCTGAGTGTCCATGCAAGCGGACCTGGTGTGGTGGCATGGAAAATCCAAAACAAGAATAATCAAAAATCATTCATATTCACTGTGAAAACACAGGAATTTCTTTTCAAAGGATATGCCTTCCCATTCAGGTTTTTTCAGTGTGACATTACACTGTATTTATGTTCTTGCATGGACATATGATGAAACATAGCTTGGGATTACTTTAATCTAAAAATTGTTGTAGATAATCCACCAAATGACTTCAAACTTCTTGAAACTAAAACTGAATGACTAGCCATCTCAACTATTCAAGACGGTAAAGATCAAAAGAAGACATTTTCAGAAAGCAGGTTTTAAAATTTTCCTTTAATGTGTAAATTCTCAAGAAGCTACTTTACAAGGGAGTTAATTGAACAAAGAAGAAAGCACAAAATCAGCAAACAAGACATCTAATATAGAAAAAAAGTAGACGGAATTCCAAGGATGATGGTGAAGGGAAGTCCCAGGATGACTGTGAAACAGGAGCCAGAAAGAAATCTGTCCAGAATGGAGAAAGGCTAGGGTTAGGGTTCGAGTAAAGGAAGGAAGGAAGTTAGGAAGGAAGGATGGGAAGAAATGAATGAGTGTGTGGTGTGTGGGGAAAAAGTACAATAGAGATGAAGAAGTAACAGCCTTAGACAACACCTAAAGGTGGAAATCAAAAAAGTGGTAGAGTATAAATGTTATTTAGAAATATGAAGTTAAATTATCAGAGGAAACATCAATAAGAATTAAAGGCGACTACCTCGAATGAGTGGAAAGAGAGAGCCATGGTAGCAGAGAGCCATGAGTATGAAACCATTATTTTTCACAAACTTAACAGTACTGTTTTCTATGTTAAACTATGTCCAAGTGTTAATTTGTTCAAAATCAAATTTTAACTAAAAATTACTGTTACTTAGCAAATATAAAACTAAATGCAACTGTTATTCAGTGCTATTTTATAAATAAAATCCAAACTAAGTCCACTGAAATGGGGACCATCCCCTTGCTCTCATGAATCTCCCACACAATCCAAAGAAGCTGGCTGCTACGCTTCTGCCAACAGGCCCACCCACAGGGAATGTAGGGCAGGAGGACAACAGAGACTGATGGAAGGCCCTCTCTCTCGGAATTCCAACAGAGAGGAGTTGGGACTTGAAAGATGGGGTTTAAGGCCAAAAAGGAAAAGAACAAGGTGGAACCATCTTTCAGGAAAAAGGTATCTTTCCTACCAGATTCTCACTCTATTTTTTTAAGAAAAACAAAAAAGCTCAGCCAAAATGTAACAACAGTAACAGAAAGGTTTTTTTTCTTTTTTATTTAATGTTGTTCAAGTACAGTTTTCTGTCTTTTACTCCCGTCCCAACCCACCCCTACAGCCCTCCCCATCTCCCTCCCATTTCCACCCCCCCTAGTTTTTGTCCATGTGTCCTTTATACTTGTTCCTATAATCCCTTCCCCTTTTCCCCTGAAATTCCGTCCCCTCTCCCCTCTAGTCAGCCAAAAAGTTTTAATAAATACCCATCTTTGCACTATCTTTTGCCAAGAAAGAAAATAATAATAATGCTACTAAATTATAATACTTTTGTTATTTTTCTTTAAAGATTTTGTTGATTTATTTTTAGAGATAGGGGAAGGGAGGGAGAAAGAAAGGAAAACATCAATGTGTGGTTGCATCTTGTGTGCCCCACACGGGGAACCTGGCCTGCAACTCAGGAATGTGCCCTGACTGGGAATTGAACCAGCAACCCTTTGATTCGCAAGTCAGTGCTCAATCCACTGAGCTACACCAGCCAGGGCCTACTTTTGTTATTTTTATACTTTTGAGTGATATATTTAGAAAAAATTTCATCACATTCTTAAATTGAATGTGATGAAATAAACAAACTTAGATTGAGTCCACTTTGTAGCAGATCTTTGACTAGTGTTATTTTAAACTGAATTTAAATTTAAACTGGATTTAAGGATTACCGTGATCTCCTTTCCCTACCATTGCTTAGCAATCAGTTACCACAGTTAATGAAGACTTGACATGTTAAAAACTCTAAAATAAAAATAGTGAAAACCTTTAGTTTAATACTGTAAGTTTTAGATGGGAAAAAAATTTATAACTAAGAAAATTTGATTACAGAAATATAGAATATATATAATCTATCTAAAGTTATATATAATATATATTTGTTAAAATAGCCTATTATCAAATTCTCAGTTAGGCTCTTTAAACATATATATATTCCATTTAATGCATATGTATGCATTCTACCTAAAACAATTTCATGCAGGGATAGTCAGTTACAAAATAAAAATGGTGACCAAAATTATAGCTCAAAAAATACACACTTCACATTTTTCCTCCTGACTTTTAATGAGAGCCTGCCTAGATCTACCTGGAAAGAAACAGAAGCTCAAGAATCTTAGCCACTGGCAAGGTTCAGTCAGCATTTTCTCTATAACCTCATCATTGTCATTCACTACACAGTTCTATCCATCAGGTAAAACAATGTTCCATATCAAAACTTCCCACTCTCAAAGTTGTAAATTAAAGGTATGATTTGTCCTAAAGACCCCAAATCTACCAAGTCTTTTACAGTACATTATCCAAACCTTAGAAATATTGATATTTTGAAAAGTTAATACTTGAGGATTTGTGACTCTAAAGAGTTTTTAAATATTTTTCTAAAGTACAGTCTGAAGAAGAATCAGAAGTATAAAGAGAAAAATGAAATAACTTGTCCAACCATCCCTCATGTCATATCATTCATTCTTCCAATACCACAGATCATTGGAACAGAAGTTGCTGTCATGTCACATACAAGGGAAATGAAGATGGGATGAGGAATAAAAGTCACAGTAACTATCAAAAGTAATGAGGTTTCATTATTATTTAATTTGTATTGTTCATTATTATCAACTTTTATTATCATAGCATGGTTATACGGGTGAGGAACAGACAAAGGACATTTTATTAAAGCATTTAGAATTGTTAGCAGGTGCTTACTTGGAATATAAAATTGTTCAAGCACCAAAACACAAATAATAGCAAAACAAACTTAAGGGAAAAAATTGCTTTGGGGTTCACTAGGAAAGAACTTCAGTTGTTAGCAGACATCTTGAAATTTCCCTAGTCCAGCATTTGTAGGACTCTGTTTTTCCTCAATATCCACGACAGAATCATCCACCCTCTATTCTGAACTTCCCCAGCCTCACTAGTACTGCAAAGAAGCTTTCGTTGTTGGAAAGCTTTAATTGCCAGGAGTACATCCTGACTTCTAAGTTTCAATTGTAGAACCTAATCAAAGCAACAATAAAGAAGCCTGCACTACATTCTACATAAAGGCTCTGCAAACATATTTTATATAAATGTGCAGATTGAGCAATGGTTCAAAGGAAATAAAGGGAGATTAGTCCATAGAATAACATTCGCAGAATGTTAATTCAGACCTCTGGTCAGATGGAGGCATAGGTAAACACACTGCACCTCCTCACACAACTACAGCAAAAATTACAACTAGACTGCAAAACAAACATCACCCAGATTTGTCAGAAAATCGAGCTGTATGGAAGTCTGACGACCAAGGATTTAAAGAAGCTACATTCATCCAGACGGGCAGGAGGGGCAGAGGTGCGGAGAGGTGTAGAGCTGTGGAAAGGCACAGAAGGCAGAGTGGCATGGAGAGGTGGCAGAATGGGCAGCCCCACACTCATGTGTGGTGGATAAAAATCAGAGGGTGTATCTCAGGACCCAGCAGTCCCAGCCATAGACCAGACCACCCAACCCAGGGTTCCATCACCAGGAAGATAAGTCCCCATAAGTTCTGGCTGCAAATATCAGAGGGGGATGGGGCAGCTGAAGAAACTGCAGGTTTTGCAGGAGACTGCTCTTAAAAGGCCCACAAAGGTCTCAGGGCTTACACAGATCCATCCCCTATAGGTTTCAGCACCAGGGCAACAGCTGGAAGGGCACAACTGGCACACAGGGAGAAAGTGAAATAACTTTCAACAGGGTCAGAAGACAGCTTCCTTCTGAGAAAATCTCCTGAGGCCAGGCAGCAACACTGTCCTGTCTCCAAGCCCTCCCCCACACAGAGTCACAAGGCAGTGAAACAGGTTGCCCCATCCTGGCAATCACCTAAGGCTCCACCCCACACAATTTACAGGTGCCTTTTCTACAATAAGCCATGCTACTAAGACAGGAAATCAAAGCAGCTCTACCTGAATACATACAAACAAACACAGGAAGGCTGCCAAAGTGAGGAGACAAAGAAATATGGCCCAAATGAAATAAAAGAACAAAACTCCAGAAAAAGAACTAAAGGAAATGGAGATAAACGACCGATCAGATGCACAGTTCAAAACACTAGCTATCAGGATGCTCAAAGGACTCACTGGGTGCTGCAACAATATAAAAAAGGCCCAGGCAGAAATGAAGGTTGCATTAAGTAAAATTAAGAAAAATCTACAGGGAACCAACAGTGGAATGGATGAAGCTGAGAATCAAATCAACAATCTGGAACATAAAGAAGAAAAACATTCAATCAGAACAGTAAGAAGAAAAAAAGATTTTTAAATGAGGATAGAATAGGGAGCCCCTGGGACATCTCTGAACTTATTAATATCTGAATCACAGGATGCCAGAAGGAGAATAAGAAGAGGAGGAAATGAAAACTATTTTGGAAAAATAATGAAAGAAAACTTCTCTAATTTGGTGCAGTAAATAGACGTACAAGTCCAGAAAGCACACAGAGTCCCACACAAGTTGGCCCAAAGAGGACCGACCAAGACACATCATGTTTAAAATGCCAAAGATTAAAGATAAAAAATCTTAAAAGCAGCAAGTGAAAATCAGAGAGTTACCTACAAAGGAGTTTCCATAAGACTGTCAGCTGATTTCTCAAAAGAAACTGTGCAAGCAAGAAGGGACTGGCAAGAAGTATAAAAAGTGATGAAAAGCAACAACCAAGATTACTCTATCCAGCAAAGTTATCATTTAGAATGGAACGGAAGATAAAGTGCTTCCCAAACAATGGAAAGCTAAAGGAGTTCATCATCACCAAGCCATTACTACATGAAATGTTAAAGAGACTTATTTAAGAAAAAGAAGATCAAAACTATGAACATTAAAATGGCAACAAACTCACAACTATCAACAACTGATTCAAAAAACCAAGCTAAGCAAAACACAAAACAGGAATAGAACCGTAGATATGGAGATCATTTAGAGGGTTATCAGCTGGGAAGGGGAAGAATGTGGGGGGAGTACAGGGATTAAGAACTACAAATTGGTAGGTGCAAAATAGGCAGGGGGATGTTAAGAACACTATCCAGGAAGTAGCCAAAGAACTTATATGTATGACCCATGGACATGAACTAAGGAGGGGATTGCTGGAAGGAATGGGTTACCAGGCAGAGGAGGGCAAAGGAGAAAATATTGGGACAACTCTAATAACATAATCAATAAATATATGGAAAAAGAATGTAATTTTAGTCATCCTAGAGGAAGCAAGACGGTTCAAATAAGAATTACCGGTTAAAAATATTGTAAACATTCCTAGTAAAGGTAATCACACTCCCGGCCAAGATGGAGGTGTAAGTGGAAACACTGTACCTCCTCACACAACCAAGATTAAGGACAACAAAGATTTACAAACAATAACACAACCAGAACACAGAAAACTGAACTATGGAAGTCCAACAACCATTCAACCAGACTGGTAAGAGGGGCGGAGTCGGCAGTCAGTGGAAGGAAATGTGGCAGGAAAAGGCAGTGGCTAGCGGAGCTGGGAGCGCCAGGGAGCATAGGTGGTGAGGAGCTTGCAGACCCCAGACACAGGGAGGAGACGAGCAGAGCACGTAGGTCACACGGGGGAGCTGGCCGACCACAGTCACACATTTGCGCACACATAAACTAGGAGAGAGCAGGCAGTGAGACGGACCGCACAACCCAGGGCCCCAGCTATAGGAAATAACGCCTGAAAACACCAATTAAAAAAGTGCTAGGAGAGACTTCCAGCCTCACAGGAGAGGTCGTTGAGGAGACTCACAGGATCCTGGAGCGTGCATAGGCCCGCCCACCTGGGAACCAACGCCAGGGGGGCCCAGTTTGCATGTGGGAAGCAGCAGAGGGGACTGAAATTCGAGACAGAACAGAACAGGCGCCCTTGTTCCCTCTCTGACCCCACCCCCACAGAGAGCATCACAAGCCAGCAACTGGGTTGCCCCACCCTGGTAAACACCTAAACCTCTGCCACCCATAAATAACAGGCGCCACCTGACCAAAAATGACTCAAACAGAAGAACAGCTCAGAGCCCCAGAGCCAATACTTTTAAGTGACCAAGAGATAGCCAACCTATCAGATACACAGTTCAAGACACTGGTGATCAGGATGCTCACAGAACTGGTTGACTTTGGTCACAAATTAGATGAACAAATGAAGGTTATGATAACTGAAATAATGGAAAATGCACAGGGAACCAATAGGGATGGGAAGAAAACTGGGACTCAAATCCATGGAGTGGACCAGAAGGAAGAAACAAACAACCAAACAGAAAAGAAGGAAGAAACAAGAATTCAGAAAAATGAGGAGAGGCTTAGGAACCTCCAGGACATCTTTAAACGTTCCAACATCCGAATTATTGGAGT
>PVKM010048360.1:0-11216 GCA_004027735.1 Carollia perspicillata
CTTTGAACCAGACATTGAGACTGCCACCCAGCCATTTGGGGCTCTGCACGCCTCTCTGTTAACTAAGAGGGGATTACTGCCTTGGGCAAAGGATGGGAACATTTCTAAAGAAAACTGATACATTAAGACACACTTTCTATTCTTTAAAAAAAATAGAAAAAAGAAATGAGCAGGTGTATACTACATATCAAGTAAGTCACTTCCAAAGTTCCAAGATAGGTATTTGGGGAATGTGATGGTCTTTTTTATAGATTTGATTAAAGTCTTTAACCAGTTGACTTTAAGTAAGGGAGATTATTCTAGATAATCAGTCATTTCAATCATTTGAAAAGTCTAAGAACAGAGCTGAGGATCCCCTGGAGAAGGAGAAATCCACCTGAGAGTCCCAGCCCACCTTTCCTGGTGGTCTGCCCTGTGGGCTTCACGCCTTCCTGGCCAGCCCCCACGGTTGCATAAGGCAAGTCCTCGCAATGACTCTCTTAATATATTAATATGTATCTCCTACTTGCTCTTCTCTGGTTGAATTCTGCCTGATAAAGGCATTAGAAACCCTTCTCTCCAAAGATCCTCCAATCTCCCACCTCCCCATCCAATAGAGAAACCCAAGAATTAGGTGGGAGCATATGGGCGTGATTCTCTCAAGTTAATGGAAGAGAACATTATAATGAAAACCTAGGGCTGGGAAGGCAGAGGGACCTCTGTCCCTTTACAAAATGAAAGATTAAAATTATGTTGACAAAAGGAACATAAAATACTTATGTAGACCAATTAAAGGTTAACTAGTCCTTATTTCTTTCTGTTTTTTAAAATGAGGTATACTTGACATATAACATTTTATAAGTTTAAGGTATACAAGGTGTTAATTTGATACATTTATGTATTGCAATATGTTTATCACCGTGGTGTTAGTTAACACCTCTATCACATCATATAATAATTATTATTATTATTATTATTATTGTTTTGGTGATTACAATGAAGATCTGGTCTCTTAGCAACTTGGAAGCATCTAATGCAGTATTGTTGACTATAATCGCTATGCTGTGCACTAGCTCTCCATGACATACTTAGCTGCTAGTTGCAAGTTTGTGATCCTTGAGGTGCAAGATGTGTCTAATGTTTTTCTATCCTATTTGGAGGAAGGCACACAGCACTCTAAAATGGGAGGCGCCTTGATTCTGGGTGTCCTCTCTTTCCATTGTTGGGTCTCAGAACCGCTTCTTCTTTGTACCCAGTGGCAGGAAGGAGAGAGAGAGGAGCAAGGTGCTGAGGGTGGCACAGTTTACAGACACAGAGGGGACTTGGACCTGGGTTTCTCGTAAGAGCGTTGGTAACTCAGGAAAATGGGATGGGTAGATCCAGGTACTGCGGGCTTGGGGGGGGGGGTGGTTAAAAAAGAAAGAGGGCATATGAGAAGAGAGATAAGAACTAATGTTAGGAAAGGAAGGGACATCCACATGGTTATAAGTCAGGGCATGAGGCTTCGGACTTTGCTCAGGGGGAAAAGACAAAGTCTGAAAAAAGGGACTCAATGCCTGAGCTCCATACTCCGACTCTGTGTGGTTCGCCTTCGTCACTGGAGCTTTGAGTAAAGAACTTCTTAACCATGTTCTTGTCCTGAGGTCTAAAGTAGAAAGGGGGAGACTTTCTCCTCCAAGACTGGTATCAGGAAACACCTTCATTGGGACTGTCAAGTGGACAGTGAATGGGGACAACAGAAAAGTGCCTTTTGCATGGGCTTTGCAAGGTGATCTAGAGTGCAGAACACTGGGTAGGTGGGTGGCAGATGTCAGTTCTGCCAAGAAACGCCTTTTTATATGCTTTTTCCAGCTAAAGAGAAATGGGCTGCTTTGGGAGGAAGTGAGCATCTTGCCCCTGTATGTGTTAGTAGATGGATACAGGTGACCACCTAGTACCAGTGGTGTAGGAGGGATTTAAGCAATAGACGTTAAGGTACCATTCAAAAGCGTAATTCTATAATTATTGAAAGACTTAGGTATTAAGAGAACATTCAGAAAATTTGGAAGCAGGACTATGAGATACCCCTTGATAATCTCAGAGTGAAAACTCATCATAGAGAGTCAGAGCTGAATAGAATCTTTAAAATCATTTTGTCTAACTTCCCTTCTCTCCCCTTTTTATGTAAATTTTAAAAAGTAGAGCCTAGAAAGAGCAACTAACTCAAGGTCACACGGCTAAAAAGTGAAGGGTCTGGGCTGGAACCTGGAACTTGTAGGCATGTTCCATCTCCTGAAATCTTCGCCAGACCTGTGATCAGACCTGCCCAGCAATATCTGGATACGTACCAGGAAAAAAATAATGGAAACAATTAAACCTCGACAAATGACAGCTTCTTCAGATATCACTTAAACACAATGAAATATAAGGAACTCAACTGCTGAAACTCCTTGATAACATCAAGGAAAAGGAGTCATTTCACATAAATCTCAGAGATGATGTCATCTAAACATACAAGCAGTTAGTGGAAGTTCAACTCATTATGAAGGAAATGATTCTTATAAATAGTTTTGATCTAGAGATACTGTTTGGCGTCTTTGAATCATAGATTCTTGAAATAGGAAGACCTATCGTGGAAGTCATCTGACCCAGGGCCCGCTGATCCTGCAAATATTGAGCAGGGTCAACGCCACTTTCAACCTCGTGTTTCCATGGTACTTTGTAGTAGCCAATAATCCAGCATTTTGTATGTTGAATTAAAGTATATCAAATTGAATGACATTTTTTCCTTCCAAACTGACAGTAGTTTTTCTTAGTTTTAAAATACACATGCTCATTGTAAAATCTGAAATAATACAGAGGAAGATAAAAAAGACTTACCAGAAATCTCACTGCCCAGATATAATCATTGTTAGTATCTTGAATATTTTAAAATTATTTCTCCATGCACACATGTTTACAGTTGTACATCCACACTTTTGTAAAATTGGAACCGGAGTACAAAGTGCATTTCTGCCCTGACCAGTGTGCCTCAGTTAGCTGGGCACTGTCCTGCAGAGTGAAATGTAGCCAGTTCGATTCCCGGTCAGGGCACATGCCTGGGTTGCATGTTCAGTCCCTGGCTGGGGTGCATACAAGAGGCAAATGATCAATGCTTCCCTCTCACGTTGCTGTTTCTCTCCCTCCCTCTCCCCACTGCCTTACCCTCTGTCTAAAAATAAATAAATAAAATCTTTTTTTAAGTGTAGTTTTGTCCCATTCTTCTTTTTAGTTAACTGTATAGATCTACAGTTTCATTTTAATGGCAGCTTGAGAAACCTTAATCTGATGCATAATAAGCCTTCATTTGCTGTATGAATAAGCCTTAACATAATGAGCCCTATCCTGGCTGACGGGTAAGTGTTCCTAGTTTTTTGCTAAGTTGGGCGGTTATTTCCTGCTTCAAGGAGAGAGGTCATCCAGGTCACCCTTGGGAGGCTGAATCATCCCTGGAAACTAAAAGTAACTTGCCTCCTCCAAAGTGGTGAGAAGGGTGACTGTCAGGCACAGGCTCCTGCAAAGTGAGTGGGTGGGTGGACGGTGCTACTCTCTCCTCTGGGAAAGTGACTATAAAGGGACCTTTGGTTTGCCAGAGAAGCTGCCATACTCCAGGAGGAGGCCTCACGGAGAGGTCAGGGACTGGAGCCCATCTGACTCGGGCAGACTTCCAGGTCATCTTGCAAAGCTGCCCTGGCAGTGCCCACAGCGATACTAAGAACTAACGACCAGACCAGCCTCTGCTCCGGGACTCAGCTCACCCAGGCCAGCTGCTGCTCTCTGGCCGGGACTCCACTCCTGGCCCTAGTGAGAGACTCCGCTGCCTAATTCCTTCATCACTAAATGAGGCCAAATGTTCATTTACTTCTGGATTCTGGGTACACATTGCAGATTCTGGTTATAGATTAACCCACTGCTACTCTGTCACCAGCACTTCCCCTCACAACTGTGGTAAGACACAGCACCATCAATTCATTCCCATCGGTGCTATATAAGGTGGGGACTGGGGCGCTGTAGCATCTACCCACACTCAGGGGACAGCATGTGATACAAAAGCACCACCTTCTCCACCTCCAGCTAAGGAAGTAGGGAGATGACAATGCAATAATGCATATGTCTTTACATATTTATCCAATTATCTCCTTCATATAAGCTTCTCTAAGTGGAATTGCTGGGTCTGTGGGAAAATGCTAAAGAAATCCTATAGTGAAGTGGCGTGGTGCCTGGGGACGACCAGCTGGCCAACTGCTGAGAACCTTCACAAGGTAGCAACATGTTATAGAAGTAGCCACTGTCCAGGGTCTGGTCTCGAAGGTTCAGAACCTTGATCCCATCAGGGCCCCAGAGTTAATGGGTCTTGGAAAACTGACTCCCTCGGAGGAGACTGGAGGGGATAAAGCAGAATGCAAAATGATTAGTTCATCATGATATTATGAATGCTGCATGCAGCAGGTGTTTGAGTCAGCCTGCCCAGCCTGCCCCTTCTCCCTGTGGGAAGCCAAACCACAGTGAAGAGGCTAATGGTAGCCCTAGAACAGAGTGAGGAGTGTCAGTTTGGTAATCTGAATGGTGGCCTGATGCATCCACTACCCAACCAGGTGACATACATCTCTCAGGTGACAGTGGCTAAAAAGGAAAGTCAGGTGAGTTAAAAGCACAGAAACTGCTCTGTGGCTAAGGTGAACCCCAAACCATTCTTCTCACAGACTTCCTTCTTCGATCTGGAGGCCTCACAGGCCTTGCAGACTCACTCGCAGCTTTTCTTAAAGATAGAGAGGGTGCAGATGGTTCAAATGACACCATTGGGCCCTATTTTTTAATAGCCTGTCCTTAAGCTTACTTTCCTATTCATCGGTTCATTTATTTACCTATTCACCAAATAATGATTGAGCACCATTCAGGCCCTGGGGAGACAGCAGTGAGCCAAATAGACACGGTTCCTGCTCTCATGGGGCTCACATTCTATAGGGGAGAAAGATAATCTAAATACACAATAATCAATATAAATACACTAAATGTGTAAGACAATTGCTAACTACAAAACCTAAATATGTAAAATATTAGATGGTAATATCTACTATGAAGAAAAATTAAGCAGGACAAGGGTATGGGGTATAAGTGGGGAACAACTTTTATATGATGATCTGGGAAGGTTTTTCTGATAAGGTGACATTTGAATAAAGACCCAACTATACAGATATCTGGAGGCATTCCGGGTGGAGGGAACAGCATATGCGAAGACTCTGAGGTCAGCACACATCTGGAACCTCAGAGATCCATGTGGCTAAAGTATATAAGCAAGGAAAGAAACGGTGGCAAATGGGGTCAGAGAAGTAAAGGGATTGGGGGAATCAGACCACGTAGGCTCTGCAGGACTGCATTGTAAAAATTGAATTTTATTCTAGATAGGGGAAGCCACCAAAGAGTTAGACTTACCTTTTAAAAGGATGTGGCTGCTGCGTGGTGAACAAACTGATTATTCTAATCTGTTAAGAGTAGAGGCCATTAAAGATTAGGAAGGGACCATGGAGATCTAGCAGGACTCTTGCTACTTAAAGTGTGGCGCATTGTCCAGAAGAATTGGCCCCACTTGGACCTTGTTAGGCGTGAAAAATCTTGGTCCCCACCCAAGACCTCCTGATGCAGAGCCTGCATTTCACGAGATCCCCAGGTGGTCTGTGTTCCCGTGGATACGTGAGAATTGCTGGCCTAGTCCAACCTCTTCATTTTACGTGTGATGAAACCAAGTGTCAGTCTGCAGAAGTGACTTCCTTATACTCACATGGTTGAGTTCAAAACAGGGCCAAGGCTAGGCCCTAAGTCCCCTGACTTTGGTGAGCCTGCTTTCCATGGCCTCACATGGCCTCATGAGGCTAGTAGTTTATAATATCCATTAATTCAATCAGTCAATAATTCACTAAACACAACCCATAATCATACACAATTATCTCATGAAAGATTTTTACTGGTTAAGAACTCAAAAGCAAGTGAAGAGAAACTGATAAAAGACTAGGCAAATGTAACTTAATTGACCACCTACACCGGTTAAAAAAAAACAAAACAAAACCCTACCACCAGCAATATAGGCCTCAGTGGTGACATTTTCCCCATCCATCTCTTCATCTGCTAAGATTTGCTGGACATGCCCAGGATGTTTAGGTATGGTGCCCCCTGAAATCTTTCTTTCTCCAGAAGGGTGGGAAAAAGCACAAATTTCATTGTTTCCTCGGCAGAAAATCCCCTATGGCCTGAAGAAATTAAAAAAAAACAAAATGTCTCTGTGGGTACCACCCCAGGATCTTGGAGATTAGACATTGAAACCCAGGTCATGTCCCAAAAGGGAAGAGTCAAGATAGGAAGGACTCTATTTTAAGGGATTGATAGGGTGAATGGCTGGAAGTTTCTACAATGGAAAAAAAAGGAAGGGTTATCATCTCTGTCATTGCTATTATTGTTGTTGTTATCAAACACTTGTAAATAGTGCTCTTAAATTATTGTCCCTTTAGAACAATAAAGGAGATAACAGAGACTCCGAGTGCATTTGCGGAGCCAACAGGAGTACTGCTATTCTCCTGCGGCTTTGCTCTGAGAAAAGTGGCCCGGCACTGACTGTGGGGACTGGGGCAACTCCGGGGGCAATTCTAGGTGTGTTGTTTGAGGACTAAAGAGGGTCAGAGGGCCCTTTAAAGAAGTGGTGCTGGCAGAGTGAACAGCCGTTCAGGAGACAGAGGGCAGGAGAGAGTGTGAGGGAAGGAAGGGGCAGGCGAGGTAGATGGGAGACACTGTGGAGTTAGACTTCCACAACAGGGCAGGAGGGCTTGAAGATGTCTCTGAAAGACCGACCCTGAGGGATTGGAGGAATTTGTGGGTAACCGGGAAAGTATTCAACTTCTGTACCAGTCAGCAGCAGTTGTTAGCTGCTGCTCACCCTCTTTCACCCCTTGTCCCAGGGTTCAGCATTCCACTAGCTTACTTATTTCTCACCCATTACTGTGAGATGTGGGTGGGGCTCGTGGGGCAGTGCTCCCGCATAGCTGTCTTCCAGAGACATGGGCATCCTGTCTGGGTCCATGTGGTAACTTCACCGTCTTGGAATCCTTTGCCTCCAGCCAGAGGGACAGAAAAGAAAATAAAGCTTTTTCTTCATCACCATGAACTGAAAGGGACCTATAATTTTTGCTTGCTTCTGTTGGTGAGGATTTGTCATGTGGCCCCATCTAGCCTCCAGCGACTGGGAAACCTAGCTTCACTGAGGACCCAGGAAGTGAGCCTGGCTAGGGACACAGTTGGCTCCCAGGAAGCTGGGGAGGCCGTGCTGCCCACACTGTGCGGCTGCTCAGGCGGCTGGCCCTCTGGCCGGATGTTTGCCCTGTTAAGAGCGGGGAGCTATTGGTGACCCTGAGTAAAAGGGAGTTTCCTTGATGCCTCTGCTCCAAATCCCATGTCGCTGCACTGTGTGGGCTGTCCCTGGTGAGGAGGGTTGGGTTTGCAGGTCACCAGGGACCACTGTGGCTCTGGTACACCTCCCCCCACTCCTTGTAAATGGCAGAGCCCTGTACTTTGCTACTTATTGTGGTCAGGCTGTACAAACTTTAATGCTCCTTCCAACACTGAGATTTGATGATGAATATTCAAGACCTTTGGATTTTCACTCTGCTTCTAAAAGTACCTGTGCTCAGGGGAGTTCCTTCTCCCTGGGCCTTAGTTTTCCTAGCTGCAAAGGCAGAGGGTTGGCCCAGATGATGTTTAATGTTCATTCCAGGCCTGAGAGTCTATTTCCCCTTAGGCACTAGCTGAACCAGCCGTTTCCATCTCTCTTGAGCCCTTGGAAAGGACTGAGGCCTAAAAACCCTGGGGCCACTGCTGTGAGCTTTGGCCCTTACGTGATTCTGCTCAAAATATCGTAACAAAGTCAGGGACTCTTTCAGTGGGCCAGCTGTCGGCATTCAGTAGCTGTCAACTATTCCAAACAGGCAGGACCTGAGTGGAAACAGGGAGAGCCCCAAGGGCCTGTGCCTGGGCCAGAAGTCAGATTTCAAGGCAGCAAAGTGTGCTGCCTGGCTGGACCTTTTGAGACCCGGGTGTGAGCAAGGCCCAGAGCAGCCAGAGGTGTGAGACTAAGTACAATTCGTCAGTCTGGGTCCCAGCAGGCAGCAGATGCGCACTCAAAAGTGTTTACCTGGGGGAAGGAGGCAGAATAAGAGCTCAACGGAGGGACTGTTTACAATGGTGTGGCCAGAGTTAAGAATCTAACGTGAAATGGTGAGGCACCAGGGACTAGGACTAGGCCTAAAACGCAAGAGGAGGAAATGTTGCGGGGGTCCGTGTGAGCTGGATTAGTGGGAGCAGGACCTCCCACAGGAGATGGGTCGCAGAAGAATGTGACTGTGTCCAGAACTCAGTAAAGCAGGAGCAAGGCAGCCTGGATGGGGTGAGATGGAGTACGTTACAAACATGTCAGACTGGAATCTCTTGCCAGGGACTCCACAGCTGAACCCAACAGAAAGTTAAAGGAACAGGGCCTGGTGATGCACTTACAGAGAATGCAGAGCAGGTGAGCAGGGCAGCGATGAATGGTGCAGGCACATGGAGAATAACCAGGACACAAGTCTTGACCGTCTCCTAGTCACTGCTATTTCTCCCCATGGCTGTGAGAAGAGTCTGAATGGCCTGAACTGGGTGGTATATGCCCAGTGAAATTTCCAACCATGTGGGTGGACAGCAACAGTAATGAAAATGGTGACATTATCTGGTTTATGTAACCACGTTCTCCCGCAATAATATCCAGTTACTCGGCGCATCTTTCACAGTGTCTGAAGAAGCCAGGTCAGATTCTCTGCATTTTTTTCATTTGCAATTTCTTTTAGATACAGATTTGGGCCCTGTTCTGCCTTTTTCCTGAGTGGTAACACTAGCTGCTCTGTCAGTCCTGTGAGAGTAACAAGAGTGGGGTAAATTTAGACCACAGAGTTATTGTGCTGGAGCCAATATCTTAAATACTTGATTTTTAGCATGACCTTGACCACTATGCCTTGCATAACCACATATTCTCTGTCCTCAGCTTGATCAGCTTCTCAGTCTCTCGCCCCCATGCTTGCATGTGTCTCCCCACCCCTGCAGCTATGAATAGTTGGTGTGTACAGTGAGGCTGGGTGTTGGGCTGTAATCAGTTCCCACTCCATCAGATAGCATCCCTGTCAAAACAAAGTCAGCTATGTGAAAACCTCACCATTCCTCCTGCCTCCTTTCGGAATGCACTGTTCTGACTGCAAGCACAAAGCAGTAATTTATAAGCATGAGTTGGTACAGAAAACAAGACACAAAACCAAGAAAATGAATATGACATGGCATAGCGTGAAATTCAGAAGTGGAAAGAGGGAGACAAGGATGAAATCAGAAATAAGATGATGTTTTGAGATTAATATACATGAGGTATGAGAGCCAAGAAAACAGACCTTCAATATTTCTTTAATTCTCTGCATAGCCAAGCTAACTATAGAATTACTGTCACTAGATTATTTTCCTCTGGCACTTTTAAAAATCTTTTAAAAAATGTGTTTGTGCATTGGCCATGTTTTTTACTACTCTTCGGAAAGATATATGGAATGATTTTTGGTCTTTGTAGTATAGTGTATTGGTTTCAAACTGTGCCTTGCAACCCATTAATAGGACATGAAATTAATTTAATGGAGTAGGGTCAACATTTTTCAACAAACGAAATAGTTGGGTACCAGAAATATTGGGAGGAATACTTTGTAAAGCATATGATTGCCTAACCATTATGCTATGTATCTGAAACCAATACAAAATAATATTGAAAGTAAATCGTAATTGAAAAATAAAGAAATTGAACTGGGGTTCAGAGTGAATATAAGCATCAGAGTATGTTACACATAGCGAATTTAAATAGTAGGTAACACACACAGACAAATGTGCGCTGGGTGTTGAGTAGAATGCACTCGTCACCTGGAGCCTCAGGTAGTGGAGTCTGCTGGGTGCCAGGGCATGTGGGACTCCGTCCAGCACAGCTAGTAATCGTCTAAGTGGTCTCCTCTAGACCGTTGTCCTCTCTAGCCATCGTGTCCTCCTGTGCGGAGTGATACGTTTGGACTGAATGAAGCCTAAGAGCCTTTCAATTCCCCCATTTAACTTGAATTGATTTAGCTCCTACTAGTGCCAAGGACTGGGATTTAGGAGCAAACAAACAAAAACCTCGCCCTCACTGAATTTATATTCTGGTGGGGGGATGATGACAACAAATAAGCAAATGAATAGGTAAAATGCTGAGTGGTCACAAATGCAATGAAGAAAAACAGCAAAATAAGGAGACAAGAGTACTAGAGAGTGGTGATGTCACTTCAGATGCTATGGCCTAGGGAGGCCTCTCTGATAAGGAGATTATTTCAGTAGAAATATTAAGAAAGAACATGAAGGGATCAAGCCACACATACTTGGGGGAAGCATGAACTGCTTGCATTATTCAAGGAAGAGGCAGGCCAGAGTGGTCGGAGCAGAGTGAGCCTGGGGCAGTGGCAGGAGAGCGGGTCACAGTGAGGGGGCAGGCTCTTGGAGAGGGTTTTGACCCTCTGGAAGGGTTTTGACCTGCTCTGACCTGTGTAAAAAGAGTCCTATGGACTGTAGGAGGTGATGAAGAGGCTTCCAGGATCAAGACGATGTCTTGCTCTAGGGTGGTAAAGAAAGAGGGGGTGAGAGGGATTCTAAGTGTATTTTGAAGGTAGAGCAAGTAGAATCTGCTGATGTTTATGAAGCAAGGGAGAAAGAGGAATGTAAGACAAGATGAATTCAAGTTTTGAGGCCTGAGCAGCTGGAAATAATGAAGATGAGGAAAAAGGCTTTGGGGAAGGGAGGATGAGTGAAATGTAAGGTGGGGGAAGTCATGGCACTGGGCAATCTGAGTCCGAAGAGAGGCCTTGGGAGTGATGAGCAGGTGACAGTACAGAAGGCCAGAGGACCGGCCCAGGCCCGCAGGGAGTGAGCAGACACGCAGAGGAGAAGGGGCCCAGGAGTGACCCCTGTGCCCATCCAACCCACAGAGGCCGGGAGATGAGAAGGAACCAGTGAACGTGATTTGGCTTTGAGACTCTTTTTCAGAAGAGGTTGTCGAATGACAACAGAAAAATCTGAAAAATGTGATTTTTTTGTTTCGAAATTATTAGTACAACTTTCCTACCAGTCATTTCTAAAATTATCATTTTGATTGC
>PVKM010048361.1:0-11211 GCA_004027735.1 Carollia perspicillata
CACGTCTCTTCTCCTACAATTCTCTTCCATTCTCATTTGCTCTCCCCTTTTTGAGTAATTAGCATGCCCCAGAACTGGGGAAAGGCTTAAAGAATTTCTCCATTATTCTAAATAGGTTGATGTCTGATGTCACATTCCAAATTAAACACAGGACACTGGTTTAAGATAGCTTGTGTTTAAATGATGCCACAGAGCCCACCTGGCTTGTTAAGCATCTTTGTAGCTTGAACCACCTGGACCCCCAGGCTTGTGGGCTTTGCAGGGAGTGAGCGCTCCAACCACTGCCTGCTCTGGCATTACAGGAAATAAAGGACAATTCTGATCACAGGCCCTCTTTCCTCAGGACTTCGTGTCAGGCTATGCCACCTACCCATCGTGCATGTATTATTCTCACGACAAATCTCTGAGGTTGGTACCATTACATCCTCAAGTTTATAATGACGAACCGGGGCTGAGAAAAGTCGAGAATCCAGCCCCAGCGCACACAGGAAGTGGCGGGGTTGTGATTTGACCTCCAGGCGGACTCCGTCGCCCACGGATCAAACGATCAAGTGCTGCTGACCTGTCAGACACTCTCCTGCTTCCCCCTTTCTCTCGTCAAGGTCTCTCCTCTGCCAAGTAGCTGGCCTGTCATTCTGGCGAACTCGTGTCTGTCACTCTGATATGGGCCCACGGCAGTCACGTATTATTCCCAGGCCACGTTTGTCTTCAGACTGGAGTTGTCTGGCAAAGACTCACCCTGCAGGAATACAGCGGAAGGCATTTAATTAATTATTTTGCTCATCAGCAATCCTGTGCCCACTAATGCCTGGCACAAGGTGTTCATTAAAAAACACAGGCGCCAAGGTGGGAGAAAGAACCGCTGAGTGTACACGTCAGGAGATGAAGGTTCCGGTCTTGGCTGCACCGCCAAGTCAGTCAGGACCGTGGAAGGTCCCCTGGTCTTCCTGGGCCTCAGCCTGCCCACTCAAAAGATTCAAATCATCGTCATCATTGTCACCATTGATCAACTTGACCACCACCATCACCACCATCACCATCTCCATCACCATCATCACCATCACCACCACCACCACCACCACCATCATCACCACCACCATCACCACCACCAGCATCACCATCATCATCACCATCTCCATCACCATCATCACAGAGCACCTTCTGTGTTAAGACATCTGGGTTATAGCAGGGAGCAGGCCGGTGTGGGCCTGCTCCTGGAGCTGGTCCCCAGACTCCCTCTTCATGTGGTCAAAGGGTCAGTAGGTCTCCAACTCCCTCCTTTAAGGAGAATCCTCTTTTTTACACCAAAGCAAACTTCTATAGAAAATTCTAGCTTAGGATGGACTGCAGCTGTCCTCTCTGATGGGCATGAGAGAGGAAGGTTTGAGGCTGAGCGCCCATCCCAGGTCCCCCTCCCTGGCCCCTTGGTAGCCCCTGGGAGAACTCGGGAGCACAAGGGCTCACTGGACCATGGTGCACAGACTGAAGTCCCTGCCATGGCCCATAGTCGCTGACTTGTAAAAACTCAACCTGGTGGTGATTCCTCCTGATGTGGCTTATGCTTCTCAGAGTCAGGCAGAACGAAACATCTCCTGCCTCTGCCGAAAAGCCTCCTCCCACTCCTCCCCCAAAACCATCACCCCAGACCACTTCAGGATAAAGGTGCTAGGTGTGCTTTCGGCATGTTCCCACACCATCAGAGTGTGATGAGGTTTCTGGAAGCCCTTCTTAACCCAGCCTCTTTATTTTAAATGTCCTCTGTTTTGGTTGAGACGTTCTCAAGTGGCAGGCAATCTGTGGTCCCAGCTGGACACCACCCTTGGTCTGGGTGGTGGTTCACCTTGGGTGTTCAAACAGAATGCCTGGCAGGCCTGGACTTCCACCTCAGAGGTTCTGTGCAAATTCAGTGATACAGGTCCACAGGCTGGTACAATCAGCGCACAGATACTGTGAAAACCCGGGTTTTTTTCAGTAGGCATCCCTACCTGTATCTTTCTGTCTCTCCTCACGGCTGGTTCTTTTTCAGAGTCCTGGGCTCAGGCTGGGCTAATAATGATTGCTGATAATCTCATGTCCTTATGAGATTGCCTCTTTAGATAGTCCACCATTTTTCCCCACATGGTGATAAAGGACATAACAGATCTTAATGGGACAGTGATATGTCATATCTGCTGCCTGCTCACTTGTCATGGAAACTGTTGGTCTGGAAAACCCAGTTCTTCCTGTTATGGCAGAAACCAGTACTGAAATTAGCTATTTTAACAGAGCCTGGCAGGAATCAGAAGGCACACCTCAAATGAGCCAAATGAGGAAGCTGAATAAAGAGACTGCTTACCAAGATAATGGGCACAGTGTTGAGAAAGGGATGCCTAAGGAATGGTGCAGCCCCTGGGGCTAGCCACTCCTGAGAGCAATTACCTCTGCTGGAATCCAGAGGGAGGGAGGGCAGGGGAGGTGGGGGGTGGGAGAGAGAGGAGTTGCTGTGGGGAGAAATCCGAGAGAATAAATACTCAGCCCTCCCTCTCTTCCCTCTGTCCCTCCCACTGTTATTATTTGAGTTCCCCATTGGCTGAGTCCACAGGGCAGGGAGCCCCTGGTGTGGCTGTAAAGGTACAGGTCAGTTTCCTGGGCACATCGCAGGGTGGAGTGGATTTGGAGGAGTAAAGAGAAGACAGTGCAACAGGACATCTCGAAGTTATGGGTCTCTAGTCTGGGGAAGAAGGCGCCCTTGAAGAAAGGGGTGAATTTAAACACTAGGACTCCCCCCAACCATGGCGCTCATAGTCATGGGGTCGGCTGGGGTGAAGAATGGTCACAAATTACCAGGAGCATGTGCCTTCATTAGTTATTTTGTGCTATCAAGGCTTTCCTGGGCCTGGGTTCAATTAAAGATAGATGTTCAGTCTAATGACGTCTGTGAGGAAGTATGTGCCTGGCTGTCCAGCAGAGAGAGAGACCTTGCTTCCTGCAGAATTCAAGGCGAGTTGCTTCAGGATTACGGAGACATTAGGGTGCCCAGGCACCCACTGGGACCTGTGGCCACAGCCTCTTTTGTTCCAGAGTCATGGAATTCTGAGTTGGGAAATGGGTGTGAAGCCCCCACACCCATTGTCATGGCTCAGGTGCCACCCCCACCGCAGCCAGTGTTGGCTGGTCTTCCCTGCGGGGGCCTGAGAAGCCCTGTGCTGTGTGTAACTTGCCCTCTCTGTTTCTCAGAGGAATGCCACACTGTTGATCTCTGTGGCTTGGGCCACAGGACCTTCGGTTCTTTTCATCTTTCTATGAACTTTTCAGAAGATGTAGCCCCATTTACTCAAATCCCTCAGCTTTCAAGGGGCCTCACCCACTGCATTCTTAGCTCAGCTGGAACCAGAGTCCTTAGCCCAGGGTCTGTGAACTGTAGTGAAGGGGGCGTCCATGCATGAACTTTAGAGGTGATACTGTGAGCCCTCAGATTTGCACCAAAATCCAAGTCAGTGTAGTGCATTGGGCGAGGTGGAAGTTCTTTCTCTGTTCTTCATAAAAGATGTTCATAAAAGGCTCAGGACCTGCTCCAGGGCCCAGGTGCATCCTGTCACTTGCATATAATTTTCAAGGCATTTAAGCTGGACAAGCCTCAGCTCATTGGTCCAAACTCCTCATTTCGCAAGCGGAGTCACTGAGATCCGAGCAGGGAAGAGGTAGGCCAAGGCCGCACAGCAAGGCCACTGGGACTTTGTTGCCTTTTCTGCAGTCGGGTGATTTCAGCAGCCCGGGTCCAGCAGAGCTGTAGAAAAAATTCAGGTCACTTGCCAGATTAGAGTTGAGTCTATTCACATTGACCACTTTAGTTAACAACCAATTTTTAAAAAAGATTTTATTTATTTATCTTTAGAGGAGAAGGGGAGGAGAGAGGGAGAGAAATATCAATGTATGGTTGCCTTTCATGCATCCCCTGCTGGGAACTGGCCTGCAATCCAGGCATGTGCCCTGACTGGGAATCAAACCACAGTTGTTTGGTTTGCAGGCCCGCGCTCAATCCACTGAGCTACACCAGCCAGGGCAACAACAATTTTTTTAAATGTTTGTAAAGAGTTTGTTTAAAAGCTACATCAAATATTTTATACAGATTCTCAGGATTTAAGGTCACTTACCAGAAACACTTTTGTTCTGTAGCAGGGATTCTCTTTTACCATCCTAAGCAAATTATCACAAATTTAGTGGCTTAAACCAACATAGATTCTATTATCTTACAGTTCTGTTGGTTGGAAGTTCAACATGGATCTCCCTGAGCTAAAATCATGGTGTCAGCAAGGTGGGGTTCCTTCTGGAGACCCCAAGGGAGTCTTCCTTGCCTTTTACATCTTCTAGAAGATTCCAGTTTTCCTTGGCTTACGGCCACTTCCATCTTCAAAGCCAGGCATGTTGCATCTCAGACCATTTTCCCATTGCCACATCTCCCACTGGCCAATCCAGGGTGAGTTCTCTGCTTTCAAGGGTGCGTGTGATTAGACTGAACCCAACCAGGTAATCCAGGATAACCCCTCACCTCAAGGTCCTTAACTGTAACTACATGTGCTGAATCCCTTTGACCATGTTGGGAAACAGAGCCACAGGCTCTTGGGATTAGGAATTTAGACACGGACACGTTGGGTCGTTCTTCTGAGTCTCACAGGGTCATTCACAAAAGATGCTCTTGGTCTCCTGGAGAGGTCAGCACACTTTTCTGTAAAACCTAGGTAGTAAATATTTTGGGCTTTCTGGGCCACCATGATCTGTGTGTCAACTACTCTGTGCTGCTCTTGTAGAATGAAAATAGTCACAGACAAAATGTAAGTGAGTGCATGTGGCTGCGTTTCAATAAAGCTTTATAAAAACAGATCTATAGGTTGGATTTGGCCCGTGGCTAAAGTTTATAGGCTCCTCTTGTTCGGATTCACCAAGTGTCGTCTGAGAGAACTTCTGGTCTGGCCTGGGCCTTGGGGCTAAAGGGCGAATAAGACAAGTTCTTGGCCCATGAGGGGCTCTTGCAGTCTGGTGGGGACAGATGGATGTTTACAGAAGCCCCGAGAGAGACAAGTCCTTGTGGGCAGGGACCAAAAAGCTGCAGGTGCAGCTTCCTTGGAGGAAGTGACCAGGTCTTCCAAGGAAGGAAATGGCCAGATTGCAGCAGAGAGTGAAGAGGTGCTGACTGAAGAAGCGGGGTTCGGGTGGGGTCTCAGGGGTCTGAGGGTTATGTTCTGGCCGTCAGCACTTGTGTGCTGGGCAGTTAGCACTGCGGTCGAGAGCTTGTACTCGACAGCTCTTACAGACTTGAGATTCGAAGCTGTGTGACCTTAGATAAGGGTGAGGTTTCTCTAGAACGGAGATAGGCAGGGTCGTCAGATGAGATCGTGTGTAAAACATACTTGTGGAATGAAGGGATGCTCCCTGAAAACACAGCTGTCACTGTAATTAGTTCCAGAGCTCCCCAGAATGCCCTGGGGAGCTGACCACCTTCCGTCTTGTCGGACTTGCTAGCAATCACAAAAAACAAATGCCTTGCTTGTTGACAATAATGACGCTATTAATAACAGTGGTACTGGTTGTAGTTACAAGAGCTGTAATAGTTGCTACCTTTTAAGTGGCACTACCTATTTGCCAAGAACCATCATGTTTCCAAGGGTTATCTCACTTCATCTGCCCCACAACCCTGGAGGCGGAACCCCATTACTGGGCACACTTTACAGAGGAGCACAGGAGGCCCAGAGAAGGCAAATGACTTGCCTGAGATCTCACGGTGGCAAAGGCCGGTTGTGGGGCGCAAACCCAGGCTTGTCTCACATCAGGGGTGGTGCTCTCCCCTAGCCCCAGGCAGCACAAGGGTAACAGACTCTTTCTCGTGCCTCCTCCTAGCGTCCTGACGACAGTGGACTGTGGCGGCGGTGGCAGAAAAGAGATGTAAGTTAACCCTGAGTAGAACTGAGCAATTCACAGTGAAGCCAGGAGCAAACCCCTGGCTCTCTGAGTCCATTCTGCAGGGCACACATCCATGCCTTCTTGGAGAATTACCAGCAATGCCCATGAGAGCTTTGGCTCCATAGTCATAGCATGTATATAGCACTGGGGACATCGAACTGTCCAACTTCTTTTAGATAAAGAGATGTTTGGGACTTATGATGCCACTCCTCCTCAAGCACCTTCAGTGGCTCCCCATGACCTCTGATAGACTTTTTACATTGACATTTGAGCCCTGCACATTCTGACCCTTACTTCCTTCTCTACCTGGGACTCCTACTTTCCACATTATCCATGTTCTGCCTTTTTGTGACCTCCATACCTTTGTGTATGCTGTTCCTTTGACCTAAAATTCCCTTCTCCAGGCCCTGTATGGACAGGCCCTAGCCTTCAGAGGAGATATAGCTCAGCTACCACTACTGGATGCCTTCGCCACGCTTCCAAGAAGCAAATCAAGACTCCTCTTTAGTGTCCTTAAAACCCACCTTCTGTCCCACTCAATGGCATTGCTAATTTTCTCCTTTACTTCATGATTATTTATACAGATGTCTGCTCTGCTAAGATGGGTTCGTGAGGACAGAGTTAATGCTGGGTTCATGTTTATAACTCCTTCCCATGGTGCCTGGCATAGAGCATTCTGTAAATAAATACATTTACATATATTTTTAAGATTTTATTTATTTATTTATCTTTAGATGGGAAGGGAAGGAGAGAGGGAGAGAAGTATCAATGTATGGTTGCCTCTTGTGCAGTTCCCTGCTGGGAACTGGCCTGCAACCCAGGCATGTGCCCTGCCTGGGAATCGAACCGCAGTTGTTTGGTTCGCAGGTCCGCCCTCAATCCACTGAGCTACACCAGCCAGGGCAATACATTTATATTTATCGTATACATTATATCAAGCAGACAATAAAATAATCATTGAGGCTCACATCAATATGAGACCCACACAGGACTCTTCCTTGTTGCTTTCAGAAGTAGGGAGCATAAAAGTAAAGACAACGTCCACAAAGATTCTGGGGAAGGTGAGCAGGGAGTTAAGACCTTCATGCTCAACATGTTCCATGAACATATCATTTGGTATAAAATTCGATGTCACGTTTACTCTAAAATTGGGGATGCCTCCACATCCACATTAGACTGTCTATCTTCCCAAGGAAGAGCAGTGGTCAGTAGCACGGGTATTGGGAACCAGAGGAACCAGGGTTTGCATCCCAATTTCATCACTAACTAGTGGGGTGGTGGCCTTTGCCAGTACCCAAGTTGGCCTTCCCAAATCTCATTCTCTCATCTACATAATGGGGACACCACTGGCTACCACCCCTCAGGGATGGGGTTGTGAGAACTGATACAGTATATGCACGTACAGCACTTAGGATAAGACCTATCCTGCTGTAAGGGGTAACTGTCTAGTTATTGCTGTTACTGTGGTTGTCATTGTGGTGACAGTATCCTACCTTCTTCTTCTAGAGATAATGTCTCCCTCCTCAGCTCCCAGCCAGAAGGCAGTCTGCAGTCCTGGTTGAGTTGTACTCTGTCCATGGCCACGGACACCAGGAGGACCCCGTCACGACAGTCAGCCATCAGCAGCCACATTCTCAGCCCCAGGTAAGAGTATCTCCTTGTTGCCTCTGGATGGCCAATGTCTCAAAAAAAAAAATGTCAGACTTCGCATGTTGTCATTCAAGTCATCCATTTCCTCTGGACTACGCAAGGACAATCAGGACAGTTTGAGAGATGATCTTGCCACTTTCTAGCTGTATGACTTCAGGCAGGTCAGTTACCTTCTCTGAGCCATCACTTCCTCAGCTGAAGAACAGGAAATACAATTGTATTTACTGCCCCCAGTAGTCGACATGATGAGAATCTAATGCGGCTCCCCATAAGGCATGATTTTCCAGATGATTTTAAATAGCATGAGGCGAACATTTTTGTAAACAGCTATGTGTTCATTATAGTTGCCTTCTATCTAAGGCAAGTTCTTGTTTTTCATGTAAAGATAGTAATAGATTTTTAAAAACTTATCAACATATTCAGATTTTATTTTTAATGATGAGTCAGTATAAAGGCAATTTGGACAATTTCTCCTTGGGAGATTTTAGCTTTGCTTGAATATCAGGATTTGATACTTTCCCCACCACAGAAGGAGATGAATTTCTTCATAGCCTGAGATGGGACCCTCACAAATCTATGGGATCGCCACCAATAGTTTGCTCCAACAAATGAGCCTTGGGATCCACCCTTAGCTGGAGGACTTAAATCCGTCTTCCCTCTTGCTTTTCAGCCCCGTTCTCAGCTCGTTCGCTTTTCTTTTCAAGGTGGCCCTCTCGTAATTGGGAGCTAATGACCATAAGTCAGAAAGTGTGGATTAAGCAGATGCGTAATTAAGATGAAAGGCACACTGCTCTGTGATACCAGAAGAGTCAATGTGATAAAGTAGAAAAATCACAGAGAAATGGAGCGAACCCAGACAACCCCTTGCTGGATTGAAATGCGTTCGCTTTGAGGCAGGGACTTGTCTCAAAAAAAAAGGAGGGTGGAAGTTGATGCTAACCTTTCGGGCATATTCGGTGAATGGCAAATGGGTGCAGGGCTGCAGAACATCTTAGGCTGAAAGATTTGATGTTGAAATGATCAAAGAGAGCCTCCGAGAACAGGGTGCATCTAGGGAGTTAATGAAAGCAAGATGATCTGATTACTGCACTTAATTAATAACAAAGGCCGGTATGGAGAAGGAGCCATGTCCTCGGTTAACCCCAAACGATGAGGACTTTTTCTGTCCTGATAACCTAATCCTTCTGTGTTTTCCCATCAGCCAGTGTTAAGGTAACAGTAGCAGAACCGGAGGTGGCCAGACCACAATGGGATGTTCATTAACATACTCTCCGAGTTTCATAATTACAATTATATTAGGGGGCATGCTAAGGAGACTCAGCACTTGACTTACACTCTTCTCGAGGGTTTGGCACACTGGGAGATGGAAGGCGGCTGTGGTTTCCATACATGGGCTGAAGTCAGAGCATGTGGATTCCAGCCCTATATTTACTCCTCCGCAGCTGTGAGATTTGGGGCAAGTTGCTTAACTTCTCTGTTTGTGTTTCCTCATGAGTAAGTCAGGGTTGCTGTCAAGGTTAATGAGATGGTTTGGAAGTCATTCTTCATGCTGAGCCAGGTGTCTTGAAAGTGCTCGAGAAAATGAGCTGCTTTGTTAGTGTCAGTATTTATTTGATGCCAGAGGACCTCGAGGCAGACACCATTAGCCCCATGTGACAGAACAGGCAACCAAGGCTCGGAGAGGAGGCACAGATGGCCTTTCCCCAGGTCCCACGGCCACTCCTTGGGCAGAGTCAGTCCCGAACCTTCCCAGGCAGCCCTCTCCAGAGCCTCTTCCCCCTTTCTCTGTCCTCTCCCCTTCCAAGCCCTCGGTGTCCAGCTCAGTTCAGAGCAGAGGTGCATGTACCACGGACAGTGATGGGGCAGGAGGCAAGAAAGGACTGTCAGCTCCTTGTCTGTTTTCTTTATGTCGGTGTCCCTAGGGCTGGCACACAGTTGGTGTTTAATAAATGCTTGTTGCGTGACTAACTGAATGTAAGATCAAGGCTGAAGCAGAAATAATAACTGTATTTGGTTAGAGCTCAGCAAGTACACTTCATATTTCTGCTCCAGCCTTGATCAGAGAGGGTCAGTAATTTGCTCAATGTTCCACATTGTTCCACAGCAGGTAAGTGGAAGCGCCAGGATTTGAACCTAGGTTTCAATTCCTCCAAAACCTGCATTTGTATTTGCCACATTGCATGGCTCTCAGACATTTCCCCAGTGGGTGGATCACTCACCAGGCAAAATTTACTGGCAAAGAGTTGGCTTGTTGTTAATATTAGAACTGCGTAAGAGTTACTATTCAACATTCAACATCCATCCAAAAGATATTGTTCAGTGCCTGCTGAGTGCCAGATCCCATGGCATTAAGCCCTGAAATTCTTGTTCTCTGTCCTTGGGCTATGTTTACAATTTAAAGATTCTAGAACTTCTGAGTTGGAAGGAACCACGGGGATTACCTAGTCCAGTTGGCTCATTATGCCGATGGAGAACACGGAGGTCTGCTGATGGAAATATCTTAGCCAAAGTCATAGTAAGGGTTGACCTAGAGTTCAGGTGCCTTGACTTCCAGCTCTTTCTATTCATAGATTCACAAGTGATCTGTGAATATATCCCCCTTTCAAGACCTTAAAATGTAACTGAGGAGGTTAAAATCCTCTTGGCAACCACTCCAATCTCAGCTCCCTTTTCAGAGGTATTAACTGTCTTCAGTTTGGTGTGTACCCTTCCATGTCTTTCTCTATATGTGTATAAACACCTATGTTCTTGTAGTAAATATATAATGTATTTGTGGGCTTTTTATAAACATAAGCGATAGGACGCTGTACTATGCTATATATAAATTCTTACATTGTACTTCTTTCCTTCATCCATACACTCTGGCAGCCTTTTCTTGTCAGCACACCTAAGCCTGTCACATTCTTTTGAATTTCTATGAAATGTTGGAAAGTTATGCCATGGTTCGTTAACTACAGTCTTCTCGTTTCACTGTTAGTTGACTCCAGGTGTTTGCTATTAACCTGTAAGGCTTCAAACAACACACATCATTATGCACACAGGCAAATGGTTCTCTGGGTCAAAGGGCATTTGCATTTTAAACTTGACTAGATACCAGCAGGTCATCCCAATGGCCCTTCTGTACCATAGAAGACAATGAGACTCCTGTATCCTCATCCCTGTCTTACCTGGCACATCACGGAGCTCAAGGGACACGTCTCCTGGACATGTCCAATTTGACAGAGGAAGGTCACTCTAAAAACAGGAGAGGGAGAAGGCAGTCTTCTGCCAAAAAAAAAATAAAAAGCATTCTCTCTATTATTTATAAGGGGATGTCACGTCCAGAGAAATATAGCAAAAGCTTCGATGATTTATTGCCCAGGAATTATGCAGCTGCTGCTGAAGAATGCAAGAGCTTCTGGAGACGGAGACACTCTGTTACCCTGCAGCCCCCGGCGTGGGAGTCTGTGGGCCTGGTGGCAGCAGCCGCACTTGGCTCAGGAGTGTCTCATAACGTTTGGCCACAGGTGGTGTCAGGGCTGTTCAGGGCTGGCATCTGACCTGGGCCCCTGCTGTGTCCCCGCCTCTCCTTCATGCCCTCCAGGGCTGTTGCCCTGCTAGAGAGTGTGAAAGGGACTCTCTCCA
>PVKM010048362.1:0-11221 GCA_004027735.1 Carollia perspicillata
GCAAATGGCAGTACATGGCATGTGACAAGTCGTTCCCCCTCTCTCGTGCCCCAGACAGGATTTACCCCCCTCCACATCGCAGCTCACTACGAGAACCTCAACGTGGCCCAGCTGCTCCTCAACAGGGGAGCCAGTGTCAACTTCACGCCGCAGGTAAGGCTCTCCGGCAGGCCCGGGGCTCGGAGGTAAGCAGAATCGGGGTGCTTCCGCCTCTCCCGTGGCAGCCTGATCCCCCTGGACTGCAGAAGTGCCTGTGGGTGAGGCAGCCCTGGGCTCTGTGAAGGCTGCTCATTGGTGGACTTCCAGTCACACATCCCTCAGTCTCCATTTGCCCCTTGCAGAGGAGGGACACCTGGAGAGCTGGGGACTGGCTTTTTCCTAGCCCAGTCTGTTGACCCTGGGAGACTTGGGCTTGGCCAGCTTACTGTGATTTACCGTGACGATATCTTGTTCTTAGAGGTTTTGACATCTTTCTTGGGTGAGAAATGTCCTAACGATAGGCTTAATGTGGCTGTTAGTGCTGCTGTGTTTGCAGCGTGGGGGGCAGGGCGGGAGGAGTGGGTTGGAGCCACACTGTCCTTAAGAGGATGCCACGCCCTGACCAACCCTGTTCCTCCCCTCCAGAACGGCATCACACCACTGCACATCGCCTCCCGCCGGGGGAACGTGATCATGGTGCGGCTCCTGCTGGACCGAGGGGCCCAGATAGAAACAAGGACCAAGGTGGGTTCCGTGAGCGCCATGGCAAGGCCACGGAGGGAGTTCTGCCTTCCTCTCTAAGCCAGGGTCGGGGGCTCTCGGCGACCAGCTGGTGATGGGCCTGCGGCCTCCGGGAGCAGCCCGCAGTGGGAGCAGGGAGCAGCAGCAGACAGCAACGGGATGGTGGTGGAGTCGAGCTGGTCCTTAAGGAAGCATCGTGCTTCTGCGGCTGTAACGACGCTGGGGGCAGTGTTCTCTCCAACGGCCTCTGATAGGCGCCTTTGGGGCTTTCTCTTTGTGACTCTGTTTTTTAAAGGATGAATTGACACCTCTCCACTGTGCAGCTCGGAATGGGCATGTGCGAATCTCAGAGATCCTGCTGGACCACGGGGCACCCATCCAAGCCAAAACCAAGGTACGAGCTTCCTTTCCACGAACAGCATCTTTTACTCAGGGCCCAGGTCAGGCCGGCCTGGGAGCAGATCCCATTTCTGGGAAACGGTGACCCTGATACCACTAACTGAGCCAGTGTGTGTGTGATTACCCCAATGCCTGTCACACAGGAGCCCTAATTATTATCTAGATCAGGGTCAGCGAAATTTTCTCTAAGGGCCAGACGGTAAATATTTTTAGGCTTTGCAGGCCATGGTCTCTGTCTCAGTGATTCAACTTTGCCATTGGATAGCAGGAACGTAAGCATGGATAGTACGCAAACTAGTGGCTGTGTGCCAATAAAACTTTATTTACAAACACAGGCGGCAGGCCAGATTTGACCCTCTGGCTGTCATTGCCCATAACTTTAGATCAACCCTTATCTATTTCACTCCAACTCCGGAAGAGACAGGAGCTAAGCCCTTGGAAAAGTTTTCAGAGCCCGGGTCAGACTGGAGTAAAGTTAAAAAGAAAACAAAACAATCCTTTTCAGTGACCATTAGCAAGCAGAGTGAAGGCCTGTCCTTCAGTTCTAAAATCAGGTCTTCCTGGAGCTACAGGGGTCAGACCACCCCAGTGCTGCCCACAGGGCCTCCAGGCCCCTTGCCCCCTTCTTTGGGGTGAGTTTAAAGGACGTGAATTTAGAAAGCCAAAGCAGAAACCAGGCCCATTCGTGGCCACTCAGGAGGTTTTCTGTGAGAAGTTCTCTGTCATAAAATAGTAGCAGAGTTCAGACAGGAAAGCCACTTTATTCCCTGACAAATTATCATTCGAGCATTCTGCAGAGCTGTCTGTGCTTTGGGGCGTGATGTGCAGCCGCAGGAGGAGGGTGGGGGGGAGGTTTACATCTCGGGTAATCCTCTGTCCGCGGCTGATTTGCTGTGTGCCTTTGGGAGTGTCTCTCCCTCTCTCTGTGCCTCTGTTTCCTCACCTGGAGAGCTCCACTCCTCCCTCTCAGGGCTGCTGGGATGAGTACACGAGATGACATCTTTGAAAGTACGTGCAAAAGCAAAAAGCCTCAGATAAGTGGAGGTCTGATTGCTGCTACCGATTACATCATTAGGTCAGGAAATTCTCAGCATCTTCCCACAGAAGCCCTGGGGGCTGACTGACAAGTGTCCGAGTTAGAAATGATTCTACATTACCCAGATTATTGGAATGGGGCTAAAAAGGATGGTTCTGAACATTCTTTACTGAGAACTTTCTTCTTTTCCATTGGGAAATGTGGGGTGACCTTTCTAAAATGCCGTGAGTGTCGGAACTGGGTTGGCATGCTGGGGCTGCAGTCCCCGAGTCCCGCCCACCAGGTGGCTTCGGCCACGGAAGGCGGCTGTCTGGCAGCTCTGGGGGCTGGAAGTGTGTGATCAGCGCCCACAGGGCTGGTTCCTTCTGGGGGCTGAGCAGGAGGATCTGTTTCTGGCGGTTTGCTGGAAATTGTTGGTGTTTCCTGGCTTGTCAAAGCCGCGGTCGCCCAGCTCTCTCCCGCACCTGCACACGGTGTTTTCCCTGTGTGTGCCCGTGTCCAAGTTTCCCCTTGCTCTAAGACAGCGGTCATATTGGAACAGGCCCCACCCTGGGGACCTCCTCTCGACTAACTACATCCGCAGGACCCTGTTTCCAAACGAGGTCACCTTTGGAGGTCCTGGAGGTTAGAACTTCACCATGTGCATTTCGAGGGGTCACAGCTCAACCCATAATGTGAATATCAGCTGTCGTGCAGCACGATTGTGTCTCTCGCTGAAAATCCTCTCTCGATCATCACTTTCTGAAAGCCGAAGTCCAGCTCCTTAGCTCATGGTCTTCTCATAGGGCAGCTCCTGCCTGCCACTCCAGCCCCGCTCCACGCCCCCATCCCACTTGCCTCTCCTGCATGTGTAACAGCACACAGGTCCCGAGTTCCCCTCGGACCGCTGTCTCTGGCACTGCACACCCTGTTTCCTTTGCTGGGCGAGTCCTCCCCTTTTGGCTTCCTGGTGCAGTCCTCGCTCAAGGATCACCTCCTCCTGGGAGCCTTCTTTCCCTGTGTTCCTCTCCTCATTCTGAATCCACCCTCCTGTGCACCTCTGTGCTTTGATCTCCTATTCCTTGATGTCATTGTACTGAATAGCAACAGCGTATCTGTTTCTGTGTCTTTTACCCACTAGTCCGATGGCTTCCTTAGGCCAGGGATTGTCTGTTCTCTTCTGTTTCCCCAGCGCTTTACCCATACCTGTTATACATTAATCATTTAATTAACCTTTTTTGAATGAATGAGTCTCCTCTCTTTAATTTTTATTTATTTTTTAAAAGATTTTATTTATTTATTTTTAGAGAGAGGAGAAGAGAGGGGGATAGAGAGGGAAACATTAATGTGTGGTTGCCTCTTGAGCATCCCCTACTGGAGACCTGGCCCACAACCCAGGCATGTGCCCTGACTGGGAATTGAACCGGTAACCCTTTGGTTCGCAGGCCAGTGCTAAATCCACTGAGCCACACCAGCCATGAGTGTCCTTAAATCTTAAAAAATAAATTGCTATCTAAGAAACAGCAAAGATCCTTTACAAAAGTTATTTTATCCTCACCTAAGGGCATGCTTTTGACTTTAGAGAGAAGGGTAGGGAGAGAAACATCAATGTGAGTGAGAAACATTGAGCAGGTGCTTCTCATACGTGCCTTTACTGGGGACCAAACCTGCAACCTAGGTATGTGCCCTGCCTGGGAATCGAACCCACAGCCTTCCAGTTTATGGGACAACACTCCAACCAGCTAAGCCACACTGGCCAGGGCCCCTTAACAAAATTTTTAAGTGATATGTATTTGTTAGGAGCCAAGAACAGAGGGATTCCGAGTTCCATTTTATCATCACTCACTCATTCCAACCACGTTGATTAGGACCACGCTACATGCATTACACGCAAGTACAGGGCACTGTGGGCACATGAGAGACACAGGGGTGGTCCCTGAGCTTAAGAAGCTTGTGAGTAAGGAGAGAAGATACACACACCTGAAAGGTTTCCTGTGAATACGGTTCAGCAAATATATGAATAAGGTCCGAGTGAGTGGTCCAGAAAAGACAAGTCTAGGGTGGTCGGCAGGAGGTGGACCTGGCTGGGGCGAGGTGGGAAGGAAGAGGGCAGCCGGAGCCCCGCGTGAGCACCGAGGCCAGTGCAAACTTGGGAGCCACGCCGAGCACTGCGTAGGGAAGACACGGAGAGTGCGGCAGGGGTCATCGCCCCGAATCGCTGTGCTCCGTCCCCAAAAGCCTTTGTGACTACTTGTTTTTTCCTTCTTCACCCAGAACGGCTTGTCCCCGATTCACATGGCGGCTCAGGGAGACCACCTCGACTGTGTCCGGCTTCTGCTGCAATACAACGCGGAGATAGATGACATCACCCTGGACCACCTGACCCCGCTGCACGTGGCAGCCCACTGTGGCCATCACAGAGTGGCCAAGGTCCTTTTGGATAAAGGGGCCAAACCCAACTCCAGAGCCCTGGTGAGTGGGAGGCTACGGGAGAAGGGGCCAGAGGGGCAAGGGCCGAGGCGGGGCAGGATCAGGGCTGTGTGGCTGAGCCTTGTGTGAGGGGCACCGGCCGGCACCTGGCTCTACTTCCGAGACACGGGAAGGTGTCGTGCGTGGGAAGGCTCCCGAGGCGTGGCATGGCACAGGCAGGACCGGAGCCCCTAAAGACTGTGGCCCCAGCAGCAGGCCGAGGTCAGGGGAGGGTTTGGGCCCAGGAGACCTGGCTCTGGAAGCGCACCTGGGGTGCACCTGGGGTGGGGGTGCCACTCCATCTGAGCCAGGCCCAGAGCCGAGGGACAGTGGTTTCCTAGAGACTGTCCTGCTCTTCTATCTGCTTTGTGGGCGAGTGAAATGGCCTCAGCTAAGCATCCTTCCCCTGCCGGGGGCCTTACAGTGTTCATGCTGCTCATGCAGAGGTGAGTTCAGGTCTAAAGCCAATCCCCTCCTCTGCGGCTCAGGGACTTGGTGGGGCCGGAGCACTGCACAGAGCCTGACCGTGACTGCCCTCTCCCTCTGCCCCTTCCCGGGGGGAAGAGAACGTAACAGCAAAATAGCCCCAGGGACTGCGAGGGTGGCTCATTGGTTCACCCAGAAATCTGCCGCCGAGCTCTTCCCGCAGGCCAGGCACTGTGCTAGGGCGGTCAGAGCTCCCGGCCTCAGCTCTGTGGACATGTCGAGCCTGGCATTTTTCTGTCCCAGGGACTTGGCCTGCGCCCTGTGGAATGTTTCGTCCCATCCCTGGCCTCTACCTGCCAGGTGCTAATGGCGCTCCTCCTTGAGTTGTGACCATCAAAACTACCTCCAGACATTGCCAGAGGACCCTGAGCTGGGGTGGGGGGACAGAATCTTGGAGAGCCACTGCTCTGGGGGCATAAAGCACTGGAAAAAACGGGCAGGCAGACAGAAACAAGCACACAAACACCCCTGCGCTTGCGGGGTTCCCATTCTAGCATGCCGCTTCAGAGCGGAGCCGACATACAGAAATCCAGTCCACTGAAGGTGATCCTCAGTTTCCGGAAGAGGGAACATGATTCGCTTCACAGAAGTACTCTTTATTGTAAATTTCCCCTGGAGGAAACTTGAAACAGCAGGCTCTTTTCGCGCATCCACAAATACGATTAAATTTTTAAAGCGGGTTCATAGGCAACATGCTCAGGAGCGCGCCTGGTGCTCGCAGTGAGAGCCACCTGCCTCTTCGGTGGTTTGCAGCGATTGGCTCTCTGGTCTGCGGGGAATCACTGAGGGGCTTGGGCAGAGGCTGCCGCTTCATCAGCAAGGCGGTCTGGGCGATCCGGGGGCTAGTCTGCGAGCGCCTGTGTGTCTGTCTCCTTTGTGCGGGGCTGCAGAATGGCTTCACCCCCTTACACATCGCCTGCAAGAAGAACCACATCCGTGTCATGGAGCTGCTGCTGAAGACAGGCGCCTCCATCGACGCTGTCACCGAGGTAGGAGAGATCAGCAGGTGGGCGGTGGTCACCCCGTGGTCTTCCTCCCGCAGCCTCCTGGGGAGTAGCTCTTTGTGGCTGCAGGGGTGTGTGGGCACAGCCTGTACTGCTCCAAGGAACAAATTAGGGGTAACTAAGACAAGGACACGTGCATCAAGTGTCAGGGCGCTTTCCAAAATCAGACACAATTTCCTGAGTTGTAAAAGTGGGCGGAATCACACTGTAGAGATTTTTTCCCCTCTAGCCCTTCTCCTGGAAATGAACCCGTCTCGTTTAACTCCGTTCTCCTGGAAAAGCCTTCTGGAGCAGCTAGAAATAAGAAAGCCTCGACTACACCTGGGTGTCTCTTCCTTGGAGGAGCGGGAAGGTCTCCCCTCTTCTCATGCCTCTCTTGTCTGTTTCCAGTCTGGCCTGACCCCTCTCCACGTGGCCTCCTTCATGGGGCACCTGCCCATCGTGAAGAACCTCCTGCAGCGGGGGGCGTCGCCCAATGTCTCCAATGTGGTAAGCCCGTGAGCACAGCCAGGGCTCCTTCTCGGCACCAAGAGCTCAGAGGGGAGCCTTACCCCGTGATCCCTGGGTCTCTCTGCGGGTAGAAGTCCAATGCTCAGAATAGCAGAGGCTTCAGACTTGGGGAGACCATCCTTATGTACTGACGCCTTTCCAGTAAAACTTGTCACACGTCTGTGAGTCTCAGGGGATTATTTTGAACAATAATTTCAGAACTTCTGTAAGTGTTATCTGGGAATATATTTGCATTTTTAAACATTCATGAGCTCAGGGGTTTGTTTGCAAGTATACTTGGACAACCCCACACACCCACACCCACACACACACACACACACACACACACACACATGCCGCAGGCATCAGCAGGCCAACGGCTGCAGGAGCTGCGTGCTGGGGCAGCCCCACCTCTTGGACAGCAACAGCCAAGCTTCTCCAGGCTCACACTCTGGGGCCCTGCGTGTGTCCTTTCGGAATCGCGGCATGCATGAACACATCTATAATTTTGTTATTTACAGAAAGTGGAGACCCCGCTACACATGGCAGCAAGGGCAGGGCACACAGAAGTTGCCAAATATTTGCTCCAGAACAAAGCCAAAGTCAATGCCAAGGCCAAGGTGCGTGCTGGAGGCGGGAGGAATCCTGGGATGCAAGTAATTCAAGCTCAGTGAGGAGGAATCCGTCCTAATTAGAGGCCTGGCTGCAGCGCCGGCGGCGCAGCGGTTCCCGGGTCCAATGGGCTGAGCATGCAGACTCGGCTTTGCAGGGTTCTGCTCTGATGGGACCAGAGGCAGTTCTGCGTCGGAGCTCTGTTTCTTTAGGATAGGGAAGGTCCACGCAGCATGGCCAGCCTGCGGTGTTTTGGGGGCTGAAAGGGTTTCATAGTGGTTAAAGTCTTAGTATAAGAAGAAAAGCAACTTTTTAAAGAAAGGGTGGCTGGTGAAAATCGTCAGGAATGACTTGATCTGAAAACAGACGCTTCCCGCTTGTTGTAAAAAGCATTTCGTGGGATTGGGTGAGTAAAGGGTAAGAATGGCAGCTGAGTTTGCAGGCTGAACGGCCTTGGCCAAGATCAGGCTTCCCCAGCCGTCAGGTGACAGCGGCTCCGTCTGGAGTTAGGACTCTGATTTCGGTTGGGCCCCCTAACACAGAGACCACACCTCCTACAGCCCTTCAGCATCGGGCACAAACAGGAAGGGGCCGGATGGGGTGAGAAGTCCCCTTGCCCCTTCTGCGATGTAGACTCTCTAGGGACCCCAGAGCAGTGTCAAAGGGAAAGACAAGTGTCCACTGAGGAGTGACTCGGGAGACGGTCATCCCGCCTACAACTTATTGAGCACCTATCACGTACCAAACACTGTGTGGAACTTCTTATACGCACCATCCGCTTGACCCGAACCGTAGTCCTGAGGGTTCTATATTATTATTCCCCTTTCACAGATGGGAAGGCTGAGCCTTTGGGCAACCAAGTCAAAATAACGACTAACTTGAGGGGTTGCTGTAACAGACACCATATGGGCTCCTATAACTCAGAGGTGCGATTTGAATTCCATCTCTTCATCTTCCCAGCTGTGTGGCCCTGAGAAAGTCGCTTAGCCTCTGTGGGCATCATCTTCTTTTGTGAAACGAAGGTTTGGATTAGGTAACCTTAGCATTACCCCGTTCTTCTTTTCTTCACTTCGGGTTCCAGGATGACCAGACCCCGCTTCACTGTGCAGCTCGCATTGGCCACACAAACATGGTGAAGCTCCTGCTGGAAAACAACGCCAACCCCAACCTGGCCACCACCGCTGGCCACACCCCCCTGCACATCGCGGCCCGAGAGGGCCACGTGGAAACGGCCCTGGCCCTTCTGGAGAAGGAAGCCTCCCAGGCGTGCATGACCAAGGTACAGCCTCTCTGCTCTTGCTCTCCAGGAGACCGGCACGGGCTGGTCACGGCGGGGCCAGGGGCACGAAGGGGTGCATTTCCGCCTGCTCCTCTGTGCTGTCTCGGTTGTGCTGAAAGCAGCAGGGAGGGCCATCCCACACAGGACCGGCCACCACCTGTGAGCCTGATATGCCGTCGTTCTGCCCCAGCAAGGCAGCGAGCTGTAATTTCTCGCTCACCCACCCAGCCTTCATCTACGCATGTCGGAGTCACTATTTGCTCAGCACCAGCTCTAGACAAGTCAGACAGGTTCTGAGATACAAGGAGGAGTAAGACTCAACCCCTGCCCTCCACGAGCTAGCGATTGAATCAGAACAAAAGATGGTTTTACGCTCATGAGGAGGTGCAGGTGGCAGCGGGGAGGGGAAGCCTGCTGAAGGCCGAGGCCGTGGCCTCTGGAGGGATCAGAGATGCTGTGCCCTGGATGTGGCTGGCGCCTCACGGTCCGTGAAGGTGGGACAGGGACACCTCCTTTGCCGTGGGCCCTGGCCCAGGGCGGACAGCTGAGGGAGGCTCCCCATGGTTCTGACGGCCTGTGTTTCTCCTCAGAAAGGATTTACCCCTCTCCATGTGGCGGCCAAGTACGGGAAGGCTCGGGTGGCGGAGGTGCTACTGGAACGGGACGCACATCCAAATGCTGCTGGGAAGGTGAGCTTGAACTTCCCTCCCTCTCTCGGGGCGGAAGCCAGAACAAAAGATAAACTGTACTGCTTGTGAAGAGCATCTCTTGCCTAAGCCCGCTTTGTCCATCTTTTGAATGGGCAGCTACCTAGAGAGAATGACCTTCGGGAAGACTGGTCTTTCTGACGAAGGCCTTGACCTTCTAGAAAGGCCTGGTGGCCAACTCTGAGCGAGTGTATGATAGCACTGCCCCACCTGGCCCAGCAAGGTCGAGGAGGTGGCCCCGGGTCCAGCTGGTGTGCTCTTACTGACTTCTGTCAAGATTGGGTCTGGAGTGGTTTTTAACCAGGTTTTACCTTTATGAAAGAAGTGATGTGGGTTCCAGAATGGTGTGGCCTGTAGCTAAAGAAATCACTCAGGAGAAAGTCACCTGAGTGAAAGCTGTTCTCTTTGTCGGTCTCACCCCCCTGCAGAATGGCTTGACCCCCCTGCACGTGGCCGTCCATCACAACCACCTGGACATCGTCAAGCTGCTGCTTCCCCGGGGTGGCTCCCCACACAGTCCTGCTTGGGTAAGCCTGCCCTGGTCCGCCCAGCAGGAGAGCAGACCCCACCGAGGCGTCTCCTGGCCTCCATCCCCTACCCCCAGAGCAGGCTGCCCGCCTCTCCTTCTGGGAGGGCAGTTCCAGAAGCAGCCAAAGGGCTTTGGTGTTTTGCTTTCATTTTTACCTCAGAAATCTCGCCTCACTTTTGCAAATGTTACCTGCAGTATAATCACCACTATTGGAGGACCAGGAGTGGGGTGGGAAGTGGGTAACACTTCTTAGCAACAGGATACCTCGCAGAGGTGGACTCTTTTTATGCAGCCAACGTGTTCCCCAGAGCGGCGAGTGGCCGCTGAGTTTTGCACATGGGCTGCCAAGGTCGGCAGGTACAGGAATCTCCACGTGTGGTCAGGCTTGTTCTCCTATTCCAGCATGGTGGCCACACGTTGGGAAATACTCAGGGCTGGGGGCAAACGTGCTGAAACCTTGAAGCAAGGGCCCACCGAATCCCTGTTTCTTATGAGTTCAGACTGTTAGATCGCGGCATTTTTCGACGAGGCATATCCTGTATGTCGCATGGTAGGTGAGTGTCCCGGGCGCTGGCTTCATGCAGCACTGAACCGCACCGCTCAGAGCAGCAGATCCATTGCCTCCCGGGGGGAGCCCGGGTGAAGGGAGCTGCCGGGCTGGCTTATTATGTAAGACTAGACTGGCAGTGGGGGTGGGGCAATACGGGATGGACAGAGGATCATTTATTTGGGGGGTTAGGCTGCCCCCTGTGGGACGAAAGGTGTGCAGTATTTGTCTGGGAGGAGAGGGTCACTGTGGGGCTGGTGGCCCTCCGTAAGAGGAGGGGCGAGGAGGGAGAACAGAGCTTGGCTAAGAAGAGCACAGGCGACCCAGGCGTTCAGGAGCCAGCCGTGTGGCAGGGCAGCACAGACTCAGAGGCATACTTTCGGGGAGCGCAAACCCCAGTGCTCGGCCTGGCAGGAGTCCACCGAGTGCTGCCTCCGAGGAGGGAGCTGTGAGGGTGGGCTGGGCTGGGCGGGTTCCAGCTGGCACCTGCTGACTTCCTGGGGACACAGGGAAAGTCCGCGTGGGCCCTCCGTTTGTTTTGCCTCCTCGGGATGGAGGCCCATCCGCGGTGTACAGCCTCACTCTCCTGCAGACGGTGCCTCCCAGGTGCCCCTGTCTCCTGGGCTCCTGTCCCCTCTGCGGTCATAGCAAAGCCCGCGTCACTGTGTAGACAGAGCCCTCGGCCCTGCTAAGAAGTGACTTACTCCTGCATCTAAAAATAAAGAGCTGGACTCCCCCTCCTTGCATCCCTCCTTGCACAGAGGAAATCAGAGCCAGGTTCATGGTATTTAAAGAGAGATTTATCCAAGCACACACGCTGTACAGATGGGGTTTGTTTCCACGGCAAAAATAGTTTACCGAGTCGTCTGGCAATTTTGTAGAATTTCACATGCAAATCTCTCTGCACCCAAACCAAACCCTCCCCTTTCTAATTTTGATGCTAATGTTGTTTTAACGTTCAGGCA
>PVKM010048363.1:0-11218 GCA_004027735.1 Carollia perspicillata
TCTTAGTTTGTTTTTGTTTTTGTTTTGTTGTTGATAGTTGTGAGTTTGCTGTCATTTTACTGTTCATAGTTTTTTATCTTCTTTTCTTTAGATAGGTCCCTTTAACATTTCATATAATAAGGGCTTGGTGATGATGAATTCCTTGAACTTGACCTTATCTGTGAAGCACTTTATCTTCCCTTCCATTCTAAATGATAGTTTTGCTGGATAGAGTAATCTTGAATGTAGGTCCCTGCCTTTCATGAGTTGGAATACTTCTTTCCAGCCCCTTCTTGCCTGTATGGTTTCTTTTGAGAAATCAGCTGACAGTCTTATGGGCACTCCTTTGTAGGTAACTGTCTCCTTTTCTCTTGCTGCTTTTAAGATTCTCTCTTTATCTTTAATCTTGGGTAACTTAATGATATGTGCCTTGGTGTGTTCCTCTTTGGGTCCAACTTCTTTGGGACTCTCTGAGCTTCCTGGAAGCATATTTCCTTTGCCAGATTGGAGACATTCTCATTAATTACTTTTTCAAATAAGTTTTCCATTTCTTGCTCTTCCTCTTCTTTTTCTGGCACCCCTATGATTAGGATGTTGGAATGTTTAAAGTTGTCCTGAAGGTTCCTAAGCCTCTACTCATTTTTTGAATTTTCGTTTCTTCATTCTGTTCTGGTTGAATGTTTATTTCTTCCTTCTGCTCCAAATTGTTGATTTAAGTCCCAGTTTCCTTCACAGCATCTTTATTTACATTTATACAAATGTCTCATATCATTTAATTTTTTTTGAAATTTTTGTTTCTAAAGCTTGTTAGCTCCAATAAATTATTACCTGATTGTGTTCTCTAAGTTTTTAAAATCTAGGGACATTATTGTGTGTTGTAAATGTTTTTATGTTTAACTATAAGAAATATTTTCCCTATAGAAAAAAGTTACATCACATGACCAGAAAAATATCTCAAAAGGCACATAGTTTTATTATCCTACCGTAAGGTGGGATCATAACTATCCAATCTTTAATAACCTTTAGCTTTTACATTTGGTATATAGGTAAAGAGAGTCCATAATTTCAATATAAATAATTGTATTCCCTGGTCAAGTTTTATTTTATCCCCAGGCTGACTAGCAATGAGAACATCTCACTTTCCCGCTATGCTCATTATTTACTTCTCTTGAAGAATTTTGAGGGTTAGAAAGTTCAGATCTTACCCATGTCTAAGTTCTGTTTTTTTTTCTCAATAATCTATCCCCTGGCTTAAAAAACTTTAAAGAATTCCAAAAAGATAGCAAGATCGAGCAGTTCATGAATGTGTAGGGGGTGGGGATATGGAGTAGGTAAGTAGCACAGGACTCAGAAAAGACACGACCTTACCTCCATCCTTCTAGAGGATAATCTTACCTTTGTAAAGAAGTCCACATCTGTCTTTCTTAATCTTGATGTGTTTATTATACTTAAGGATTTAAGTTTGGTATGTAAGAAACAAGATTTTTAGTTAGCACAAAACACGTAACCCCCTTTTTAGTACTTTCTGGCTAATACCATCCTGGTCCATTTCCCCAATCTAAAGTCTATGCCACTTTGAGAAATTAGTAAACATTTTGCTCGACTAATTGCTCGAGCCCAGCTTTCACAGCCACAGTCTGGTGACCTCAGGTTGTCAGATCATAAATGAATGGCGAGATGCTGAGCTGCAATGGCTGGGGCTTGTCAGCTGGCAGGCTTTGCTAGAGGTCAATCAGGATGAGACACAGACATTGTATTGGGGGCTCCCACATGTAAGTATCTAGTCTTCATTTCAAGCTGGTTTGTTTTCTGAAAATGGACATGTCTAATATGACCTGTGGTATAAGATGGCAGGCTACAGGGCGACAATGAGATCAGGAGGGATATTAGATTTTTATTTAATTCCATTGTCTTCAATATGGTGCACCTGCTGTCTGGGGTACCTTGTGTCCTTTAGTCTGATCACCCTTCTAGTTCAACCTCTCCAGTGAGTGAAGATCCTGTTTAGCCTGTTTTACAGACTTTCAACCTATTCTTTCCAGCCTATAACATCTCCTGTCTTTAAGAAACATCAGGCTCTACTGTGGGGTCCTGTAGTAGGAATCGGCTCCTTTGTGCTTTCTCCACCATAGGCTTTTAGTTGTAAGTGTATTCTGGTCTTCTAAGTCAGGTTATACCTGTAAACAAACATGTTGATCTGATTTCCACTTCTGAAAGTTTCTCATCATCCCTTACTTATCCTTATCATTACTGTGTTTTTAATAGGATTTCAGAAGGAAGCAGAGATAAGGGTTCAAAGAAGTTGAGAGGCCTATTCACCTTCACTATAGTGTTCTCCATCCATACTGTTGCAGTATGTTTAGGGGTCCATTCTCTGTTTGGCTTTCCCTAGACTTCCTTATCCTCATCTCCTATATATTCTCTATCTCACGATGGTATTCTCGGTCTATGAATATAGCACAAGTGTACATTGCCTTCTCCTTTATGAACTAATCTTTTATATTGATTTATATATTTTCCCCAGCTTTATTCAGGTGTAACTGGCTTATAACATTGTATAAGTTTAAAGTGTTCAATGTGAATATTTGATAAAATGATTACCACATACAGAGCTAATTTTTGCTTTTAGTGCAATGCAGTAAGTAGAAGAAGACATTGTAATTTAATATTCTTTTTTGTAAATTATAAAATTTGTTGAGAAATATATACATTGTAGGCAGCTGACAGCATATAAATCAAAATCTTTGAAAAAAATATTAATGAATACTCAATATTCCTTTCTCATGATTATATGCTAATCAAAATATAATGATAATCTAATACTATATTATCTTAAATGGTGGGGCTAGAAAGCACATTTATAGGATGCCTACTAGTTAATAAATTGTGGTGTTAGTTTTAAAATAGAGTTACAAAAAATTATTTTTAAAATTCTTATGTTTCATGATGAATGAAGCATAGGAAAAAATTATTGAAATCCCCAAATAAGTAAATTTAGACAACTTACAGCTTCTTTGAATTAATCTTAGTTTCATTAGAAGCTCTTGCCCAACTGAATAAAAATAACCTTAGTTCGATATGTATTTTTTAAGTTTATATTTTATTTTCAGCTTTTATTTGCAAGTACAATATAAACCACCACCTAAAGTTAGATCCTGAAAAGGATTTTGGTTTTTAGCAGCAACTCCCAGAATTCTTCTGCTCTCAATTCAGGTTTTATATTGCAAATATTTCTGTCCAAGGTGTATTTGATTTGCCCTCCTGGTGTCCCTAACCAGAACGGAACCACGGAAGAAAACATTGCTGAAGACATCCATTTTCACTGCTTGCGTAGATCTGATTCACTAAGAAAATAGGAAAAGGTTAAGTGAAAAACATTCTAGGGAAGTTACAAACCATATAAGGTGATGGGTGAGCCACAACTGTGGGCGTAATTTTTTTTTCTTTTCTCTCTTTCAACAGGGAGACACATCGCCTCTTCCTCCCACTGTCCCAGACTGTCTGCGGGCTGATGTCAGGGTTGCTCCTTCTGAGAGCCAAAAATGTTCCTTCTATTTACCACACCAGAATATCACCCACGGCTTCCTCTATCCTCCTGGTTAGTATAACTCTTTTTTAGAGCAGCAGCTTAGAAGGCTCTCATCAGCTGGATGTGGGCATGTGCCTTAAACATATACTCGCCAGCGAAACTATCTGCTTGGGCTGAACTAGCTGGCCAGCAGCAGGCTTCCAGTGGTTGTGGGCTGGCCTGAAGCAGTGCAACAGCTATAATAAAGACTAATAAATTTTGCAGTGGGAACCACACATCAGCTCTAATCTGGCCCAGATGTTCAGAAAGTTCGGCAGTTTTAAGTTTAATTTTAAAAACTGATTATTCTTTGGAGAGGGTCACGATCATCTAAAAAAAAAACATTTTTTCTGGCTGCTGCCCATATAAGGACGCTATCAAAGATGCAGCTGTGCCCATGAAGAGAAATCCAGCTGGAATTCAGGCCTCTCGCTCACACTGTGTATCCAACAATTTTAAACTGTGGATTAAGCAGCCGAATGAACTTCAAGTTGTTTTTAGAAAGCATCTCTAATGGGAACATGCAGAAGCCAGTGTGATTTTTCTAAAACTCACCTCTCTGCCTGTCCAGCAGGAAGAGCCATTTTCACGAACTCCCCTGTGAGACTCTCAGCAAGTTCGGCTTCTGAGACTGGGTTTACTCCTGACGTTTGGCTTCCTCTTTCTGGAAGCCATGACCGAAGAGGTCAATTTAGAGATTTGTAATTTAAAGACTCTGAGATTTATAGTTGGGGCAGTAGGGAGGAAGACTTCATGACAGCAAGTAGCATTACGTGTAATGCTTTTATAAACTTCTACACTAGAAGTTCACTTCTAAGAAAACTTCTTACATTACTACATTAAGCTACATTAAAAATAAAGTTCTAAGTTTACATTAGCATTACTTGTAAATAGGATAACTGATATATCTTACTAAAATATATATCTAGAGACAATTAGAGCTACCAAAGTTATACAAACCTTAAATACTTATGATAATTTATTAATGAGCAATTTTAAGTTGACATATAAAATTATACATGTTAAGCCATAGCATGTCGGTTGGTACCTATATATGTTTGCCTCAACAAAGGAATGAAATTATAACTAAAGAGCTTGTCTAAAAACATTAAGGATAAAACGAAACTTTCTTCTAACTTTCCATTATATATCCTGTTAAAACTTTCATCATAAACTAATTCTTGTTTTTTCTCTGAAAAATGAGTAGTGTTATACTGCCCCACCCTCCCCCAACTTTCAGGGCTTCGCTTGAAGAGTAGAAAAGCCTTTCGGGGGATCTAGGGACCGTGAATATCATGTGGAATCTCAAGTTAAAAACCAACAACTTCTGTTTTCCTTGCCTTTTGGGACCCACCCATTAATGTTTCATTTAAGTTTTAGTGAGATACCCAAGGGTAGTTTAAATATAAACAAGTATTATAATACAAATCTGTAGGCTTGCAGCTCTTAATCCTCACAGTACTTCCATGAGATAGACGCCATGAGACAAGCGAAGCAGAGGACCATAGCACTTTGCTCAACGGGCCAGCTGGCCGGCAGGAGCTGGGGTTCCAGAGCACATGCACCCAGCACTCCGTATGTGGCATGGCATGTCTGTGAGTCCTCGGAGCCAAGCATCTGCAGTGTCATCAGCAGTCTTCATTGAGTTAAAACTTGCTTTCTCCAGAAAATGTTATTTTGGGAGAATTTTTTAGAATAGCATTTACTAGTCTGTGGAATTGAATAACTGTGTGTTCATATCGGTGTCATACTTATTTCCCAGAGTTGATGTGACAGACTGGTGGCCTTAAAACAACAGAAAAGCACTCTCTCGCAGTTCGGGAGGCCAGAAGGCAGAAATCACGGTGTTGCAGGGCCACGCTCCCTCTGAAGGAGAGAACATAGAGGAGACTTCTCCCTCACCTCTTCCAGCTCCTGGGGGCTCCAGGTGTTGCAAGGCTTGCAGTCGCATCACTCTGATCTCTGTGCCACACTGCCTGCATTCCTGATGGCCCCTACTGTAGAGTACTTAGTATTTTTGTTACTGCTATTAATTTACATTAGTATGTAATGGTAATTTGCCTACTATGTAGTATGTCATATTTTCTCTTATAGCTATGTTTAATAAAATTTACTTATTTTTCAGCAAACAATAGAACTTCTGACAGTCAATATGATGCTTTGATTACTAGTAATTTGGTCCCTATGTATGAAGCATTCAAAAGTAAGTATATATTTAGATTATTAATTTAAAAATACCTAAGTGACTCCATACACCTGACTAACTAAACACATCTTTTATTGCAAATTGTTTTTATTGAGGCATCTCATTTAATGTTTTAAATACAGGAAAAGGAAAGATCTCAGACATAATTCCTTTTTAACTTACTTCACCTTTAGGTGACTTGTTTCTAGAGTTTTGATCATTTGTTTTTTATCCTAACTTAACTGTAAAGAGCTATTCAAAAAATAAAATTTTACTGATACTCACCATAAGTAAATGAAAGGTGTTTATCCCTAGAGTCACGAGGCTGTATGTATGGTTTGACCATTTTTTTAATATTCACTGTTCTGAAAGCAGCTCAGCCCTGGGGAGAAATTTGGAGACATATTTCATTGTAGTTTCAAGACTGTACTACATTCTCAGTAGAAAGCTATTATCGGTATGGTTATTCATTTTCACTGTATGGACTATTTTGCAGAATTACCCAATTACCACGGATAATTATTGAAGCAGAATTTGATGCCATTTAAATATACCTGTCTACAATAAAGAATATTTCCATGTTCCATAGGAGTAGATATTTTTAACACCTTATTTTTTATTTTTAGAAATATGGGATTATTTCCACAGTGTTCTTCTTGTAGAACATGCCATGGAAAGAAATGGAGTAAATGTTGTGAGTGGGCCAGTATTTGATTATAATTACGATGGTCATTTTGATGATCCAAGTGAAATTACAGGGTAAGTAATTTGCAACCAAATGGAATTTTTGGTTTAGCAATTAGGTACCATGAGGGGAAGCCTCAATATTTTAAATAAAAGCTCAGTATTCTAAATATTACATAGTATATTTACATAAAGATGTCATTGTTGATTTTTTTAACTAATCACTCTAAATATGTAGCAAAAATTTATATAGCAAAAATTGAAACTAATGGGCAAAGAAATAATGATGTCTAGGAAAGGTTTAGCAAAATTATATTAGGAAAATTTCTAAACTAATGGGCAAAGGACAAGTGTAATTTTGTAAAGGTTAAAGAGATGGGGAAGACACTACTATTGGTAAGTATATAACCAGTCCGGCAATAAATTAAAAAAAAAAACAAGTAGTGACAATTTATATTATTGCCTAATAGTGGATGATTCATAAAAGTATCTCTCAGGAGCAGGTGTAGGTTTCATGTCAAAAACTAGTCCTTTACTACATTTTTGTACTAAACTTAGTCATAACAGGTTGCTAAGAATTACCTCTGAACACAGCACACAGGAATAGAGAGATTTAGAAGTATCACCCATTATTTTTCTACAGTATCAAAATGTATAAAGGGCCAAACTAAACAATTGTATTGTCTAAGCGTAGATTACACAATTAAAACAATAATTTCTACCTATACCTTCTGATAAAGTAACATATATAACTACTGAGTATGTGGCCCGTCTCTGTTTTGTTTGCCCTATCCTTATTCCCGTGTTTATTAGTCCTATATTCCACCACTGAATAATTCTGCAAACACTGTGATAGCACCTTTCTACTTGCAGGTACTTTTCTAAGCACTTACATATGTTTCCTTTAATCTACAAAACATCCCTATGTTAGATTCCATTAACCCCATTTAGCTATGAAGCAACTGAAGGACCAGAAGATGAGGTAACTGGCTTGCATTCTGCAACAAACAAGCAGTAAAGCCAGACAGTCCAGTGCAGAGTCCATGCAGAAGTTCTAAGTTGCGATAATATATTACTACTTATACGAGCTCACACATGTTCCTTTTAGAGGGCTCCTGCTGATAGCTTAACTTTATTCTGCACTTAAAACTTTCAAAAACGCTTTCATGTTTGTTATTTGAAAATAAGGACTGTCATATCAGTTTTATAGATTTACCCCCATGTCTACACTATGAAGTGGGTACATAGGATCAACTCCATGTTAAATCAAGTAAACTTAGTAAGTCCCAGAATATTAGAGGTTTAGAATACACCTGAACGTGCACTGGGAGTGCATAGCTAGATTTGGAATATGAGCTTCTTTCTCAGCTCCTGTTCTTAGAAAATGTCACTGTGAAGTATAAACTCAATAAAACTAAGAAACAGGAGGCATAACAGCATGCTCTACTTTCCTTTGTGCTCTAATATTTCCCCATAATGTTTCAATAACCAAGTGTGGACTCCTATAAATATTGGGCTCATCGAAATCTAAAAGTATGTGATATGTTTTTGTACTTTCTCTAATATTATACTTTTACCTTGGCATTTCTTTAAAAATATATAAAGACATTTATAATCTTTAGAAGTAAATATATAATAACATCAAGTCTTTTCAATTACGTTTTTAGATATGTAGACAACAACAGCATTCCCATCCCGACACACTACTTTGTGGTTCTGACTAGTTGTAAAAATAAGAGCTACACCCCTGACGCCTGCCCTGGGTGGCTGGATGTCCTCCCATTCATCATCCCTCACCGCCCTACCAACATGGAGAGCTGCCCTGTGAGTATGCTCCCGGAGAGTCCTTGGGACCTAAGAAAGTGATTAGTAGGGGCTCATCTGGGCTCTCATAACAGTGGCTCTGACTACAACGATATATTTTTTAGGTGTTTCATGGGTAGAGTTGTACTAAAAATAACCTCATTTGAAAACTTTTTTGTAGACTATTGATCTTTATGTAATTAATAACAATTTAAACATATATGTGACTCTACTAACAGGTGTTTATATATACACATCTTATGCATTTTATTCATGCTTACTAATACGGGGAAAGTGGTATCTCATTAATATTGTGATTCTGACACAAACTTTAAGGTATGAAATATGAAAACTTCATCACCTTAAAACATGAGGTCTAAAATTAAATATGCATATATATAGAAATATAAACATACAAAATAAGTTAGTTTAAGTAACATTACTATTCTAACATCATGCATTAGTCCACTTCAAAGTCTTTTGGATCGAGGCAAATTATTATATGTAAATAGTTACTTCAACTTAGATATAGGTTCTTTATACAAGAAAATATGTATCCTGGTAATAGGGCTTTCCTGAAATTAACAACAAATATATAAAGCACTTACTAAGTACACAGTTATAATAGAAACTTTTTAGAATGCACAAAGGAGGAAAACATTGTCTCCATCTTCAAAGAGTTCACATATAACTTTGATGTATAAATGAGATACATAAATAAAATATAAACAAATATAAATAAAATATGCCCATGGAAAGTTAATATGAATAAAATATGGACATGTAAATGAGTCAGTGGATAATAGAAGAATTATTTTTCAAATTAAATAGTAAGCAAAGTCATTAAGTTAGGATTAATTGCCCAAAAAAGATTTAGTCTTTCAAAGTCAAAACACATTTGGCTGGAGTAATCAAAAAGGTTACATAAAATGTGGTGAGAGTAGGGCCCCGAAGGATGGGCAGAATTTGAATAGATTAAGAGGATTAGGAAGACTCTTCCAAGGAGGGAGTGAAGAATGGAGAAGATTTGGTAATTTATTGGATGCTAGAGCCAAAGGGAAAGGGAGAGAGACTTAAAGATGAATCAGAGATTTTAAATGTAGATTATTAGGAAAAATACAGAGCAGTTAGGAGTGAGAACTATTTGGGCAGGTGGATAGGATAATTGAATGCAGGGATGTGCAGTTTGTAGAAATGGAAAATCCCATTGGTTATTAGGGACTGGCAATGAAAGCTTAGGTTCTAGGCCAAATCGGGAGTCACTTCTGTTCTTTCAGGTGCTTACCATATAACTGCCTTCACATATATATCAGACATGAATTCTGTCAAAAGGGGCTCATAGTCTTGCACTTAGAAGCCTAATAAGTCAGAAGAAGGGATAAATGGCACAAGGTGGGACAGACCAAATTGTTACAAGGTTTCAAAGAAAAAATACTTCCTGGTAGGGAAGGTGACATTTTACAGGGTCTTGAAGATAAGATTTTAACTTGAGTGTTTGAATGGTTTTTTAGTGACTAACAGCAGAGGACAAAGGTTAGAAGCCACATGATGGGTCACTCACAGTCCTAGAGTGAGAAAGACCTTCTACCATAAATGGTCTCAGAAAATGCTGTCTAGTCGAATCTTTTCCTACTTTTTGATCAGAATTTTATTTAGCTGAGACAAGGGTAAGCCATTATTCTTCCCTTCCTCTTCTGGTGGCAGACATTGGTGACTGATAGAAAGATGGTGGTGCTTTTTACCCCTGAATCAGGAGTAGACAGTTGCTTATCATAGGGCTCCTAGGTAGCCACTATGGATTGATTAGAGTAGGTGTGCAAAGAAGAAACTATTTGCTGCTATCCCTGGTCTAGGCCTTCATTGCCTCCTATCAGCACTTCTGAAAATGAATCTTAAGTGGCTTAATTATCTTCTGCCCTCCCTCTTTCCCTTTACCTCTGTACAGCACTACCAACTTACCGAAAATTTAGTTTTTTATTATCATGTATTTTCTTATCCACAAACTTTGATTATCTACCTCAAGTTTAAAAAAAAATGAACACAGATCTCCCAGCCTGTACACAATTTACCCTGGGTTGACCCTTCTAGACCCAAGTTCTGGGCCAACAAAAGTCCTTGAAATTTCTTAAACTTGTCTTGAGGTTCCCTAATTTGACATCATTGCTCATGCTCTTCTCCCCTCTAGAATGCCTTTTTGTTCCTTTCTGCTGTTCCATCTGCTAAAAATTCCATTTACACTTCAAAGTTCAGTACAAATGGTACAAGGCCTTCCCTGCTCATCCAAAGTGGAGGTGATCTCAAAATTAATATGGTATCATCTCTACTGAGTAGGACATCATCACCAATGAACTTGATATTATCTAAAATCTTAAGGAATTTGCCACATAGTAATATAAAAGCTACAAAGATATTTATGAGACATAGGATGAGTATAAGGCAAACTTAAACCAAACTGTTCTTATAAGAGAAATTGTGAAATTAATAAGATATGGCTGTCAATTAAGTATGGGAAGGGAAGAGGCAAGATGAGACAGTGTCTAAGCTGACTGAAAATTTAGGATTGACTGGCCAGAAACATATAAGACAATCAGTTGTTTTGGGAAGAATGGCTTTGCTCTTGATGGCCCTCAGGCTGAGGCAACCACTCAGCTATCGAGGCGGGTATAGGAGAAACAGTATAGAATAGAACTTAAGTGAGCAGGTTTTGGAGTTACAAAGCCTGGGCTCAGTTATTGACTTGGCCTCTCTGGGTAAAGAGCTGAATGCCATTCCCCTCAACTGTGTTAAAAAATTTGCCTCTCTCATGAAGTTGGTGCGAGGATTAAATATTTCATATAAAATCCTAAGAATTCTCAATAAATAGTAAGCAAGTGGTGGCCATTATAAAGCAATCACTTCTTATGATGAAGTAAACATTCTGAAATCAGCATGAAGTGAAATTGTATCCAGGTAAAATCCTCTAAAATAAATCACCCTGAAAGTACAGTACATCTGCAAAC
>PVKM010048364.1:0-11207 GCA_004027735.1 Carollia perspicillata
AGGGAGGGAGGGAGGGAGGGAGGGAGGGAGGGAGAGAGAAAGTGGTAGGTAGGTAGACAGACAGACAGACAGACAGATACAGGCTCGAACTTTCAGTACCATCACCTTCTGGAACTCCAGTTCCCCACTCTCGAAACAGGAATAACACAATACTTGCCTTGCAAAATGTTCTTGCAAATCATCAATAACTTATATAAATCCCTTAGCCCAGTGGCTGCCCCCAGTATGTTCTAAATCAAGAACAAATAATATTATAAAGTGTTTCAGAAAATGTACCCAGAAGAAGGCAGCATCCTTTGAAGTGTTAGTAATCAGAATTAGGAGAAACACACACCCAAAATATTCGGCTGTCAACGAATTATAGCTTTGCTGATGCCAGAAAACCTTTTTTAGCTCCTGGGTATACATCATGTTATTGAACAGACATCTAGAAATCAATTTAGATCAAAAGTCTCACGTTCTGAATAGACCTGAAAACAAGACATAGTTAGAGGCAAGATAAAGGCCTACGCACGTCCTCTGTGGCTGCCAAGTCCCGTCTCAGTCACTTTGGCTAACAGCTGACACCAAGTCTGGGCCTGACTGCAAGGCCAGCTGTAAAGTTAGTCGTCTCTGACACTGAGAAGACAATATGATCCCAAAGTGCCAATTAACTGGTACAGAAACACCTGTAGTATCCGTGTGGCAGACCAAAGACGTGGCCGACGTTGCCAGATTTCACCAAGTTTCCTTTCCCCGTGATCCTGGACACAGCCGTCACCTCTGACTTCACTTAAGTCCCCAGTGCCTTGAGGGATGGCCCCAGTTCCCCCAGTGCAAAGCGGTCTGTTATGGGAGGCACGGATCCTCAACGCTGGAGGTCACATTCACGGCATGGAGAGTGTCTCAGCGTGGACATCTCTCTCTTGGCCAGAGCCCATACTGGGTGTTCCCCTGGCCCATTACGGAGGAAGTCCCTCAGCCAATGGGCTCAGATCAGGCTTCTCAACGGAACCTCATCAACGTCTGAACTTAATGAACGAAGCGACTTGTAACATGAGAAGCAAATCTTCACACTAGCTATAGTGGCTCTGGTCTCTTAGATTTCAAGGACCCTATCAGTTGTGTCAGCAGAAATAAGTGTCTGCTTATTAAAGTGCAATAACAGGATAATTTTGATGCAGCCTGCAGCGGGGCACCACCTGGATACACACCCTATATCCACTGCGCTGCCTCTTAAGGCGGAAGTCAATGCTTCTTTCTCCTAATAGTTGGCTCCTTCCGAGACACTCCTCTTCCTCCTTTGTTCTCCAGGCATTTTGGGACCTGAGCACCCTGTGAGGCGATGAGGTGGCAGAGTCTACAATTACCCCCTCCATATTCGTACCATCAAAATTGCTTCATTTCCTTAAAGGATGAGTTTCTGCAGGGTTAGGAGTCCCTTTACGTGAGAACCAGCCTTCATAGCATGTGGTTAATTCTCGCCTATTTCAGCAGGTTAGAGATGGGCTTTTCCAGAACACGCATATGGGGATATTGGAGGGAGGTATTGCTTTCTGCTTCACCCCATTCCAGAAGGGAAGGTCTGACCACAAGTTCACAGTTGCTGGCCCATGAACTGCATTTTATTTCTCAATCATGATGCAGAAAGAGGAGAGAAAAGAAAATCCATCTTCTTAATGTTGTCCTGGGTACAAAGCACTCTCTGAAACTTTATATGGGGCAATACTGCTTTATGGGTCTTTGGCGGAGACTATAAAGCATGAATGTTCTGGGGGTGGAAACATTAGCTGGCCAGCTGTAATGAAGTTCCACTGTATTTGATTCTCCTAGGCAATGACAATGAACCTGTGGTCAGTTTTAAGTACCGTGAAGCTATAAAATATTTAGGTTGTCATTCCTTTCCCAGTATTAGCTTTACAATAGCGCTGTGGGACAGGTAAGAAGCGTATCCTATTATCCTTATTTTCTAGATGGGGAATCCTGACAAGTCACTTGAGACCTGAAGGGGACATGGAACAAATCAGAAGACAAGCCAGGAGAATCCATGAGGCTGCTGCTTAGTGAAGATGCTTAGTCTCGAAGAACGACCTTCCAGCCCTCTGCTGGAAAGACCCTAGATGCAGGGGTGTCCAACCTGTGGCCCGAAGGCTGCATGCAGCCCAGGATGGTGGTGAACACGGCCCAACACAAAATTACAAATTAACTTAAAACACTGTATGTTTTTTTGTGATTATGTGTTGCAGTGTATTTCACGCATGGCCCCATACAACGACTCTTCTTCTTCCAGGGTGGCCCAGGGATGCCACAAGGCCGGACAGCCCAGCCGGAGCAGTATTCCTAGTGGCTCCGTTCTGCGGTGCACAAGCAGGTCCTGAGACGGGGGGAACATCCTTGACAAGCAGAAACAGTCCAAGGGCAAGTCGTTTCTAACTGAAAACGAAAACCCACCCAACGGCCCACTGACTTAAAATGGTTTCTGAATGAAGGAAAGGAAACATCTCCCAAATTCTGCCCGAGGGAAAGTAAGTTCCACGGCAAGTGCTCAGCAGCAAAGCTTTGCCTCGACCTCCTACCACACGAGGTTTCGTAAGGCAAAAAAACATGTGCTGGGTGCCCCAGTCACACAGAAAACGAAGACATACCGCCCATCAGTAGACGTTTCAAGTAATTTTCTGACATCTAAGAGTAAGAGAAAAGGAGGAGAAAAAAGAGTCAGGAAAATATGGGCTTTTTGTGAAAAGAAATAAGAATCCTGACAAGGAGCATTACGATGTAAAATAAAAATGACTTCGTATTAAGAAATCCCTTTGAGAGAGAGCTGCCATAGTGTTGGCCAGCATTCGGGCTTTTCAAAGGCTGTGTGTGCTGCCTTTAAATCCCGACGCCCGGGAGAGATGGCTGGGTGGACAATGGGAGTCCCAGGGAAAGATGCTACCAGCATGCACTGAAGGGAATAATTGCAGTTGGAGGCCTTCTGGTGACAATTTTGAGAATGCAAACACAGCTGCAGCAGAGCCAAATATAGCTGGCCACAACAATGACATCCATAAAGTTAATCATTCCGAAATATGCTACACTTACATTCAACCAGAAAACTCAACACCCCTTCCATAATGTAGGAAGAAGTCAAATACAGTTTTCTGCACAGAGACGCACAGCTGCGCCAATGGAATTTACTACCAGTGATGACCGAGCTGTTCTGACACCGCCCTCCTCCCGAGGCTCCAGTTCTCAGAGCTGTGCTGTGGACAGATGTGGCCTCTTCTCCTGAAATTTAGAAAACTGCTCAGGAACGGAAAATAAAATGGGCCTAGAGAAGCCCACTTAATCTTAGAGTTTAAGAGGACGGAAAAGATACAAATCAGGAAAATACACAAAAGACAGAAAGACAACTGCGAAAACAGCTATGCTGTTCGTGACCTGAAGGAATCCAGGTTAGGGTACAAGGACTCAGCAGGGAGGCAGCAGCAGTTGAACCAAACAGACAAGCATCCTCCATGCCCAAAGCTGTCTGTCCTTCCTGAAGCTTTTTCATAGCATTTTCCCCTTTTACGATTCCTCTAAGAGCTTTCAAGGAGAAAACAGTATGTCAAATTTCAACCTGTATTTGTTCTCTGGGATGACACCCAATGTCTCACTCTGGAGATGCAAAGTGAAAAAGATGACTGGGTGTGAGAGCGAGTGCACATATTTAATTGGTCTACACCCACCCACCCCGATAGTTCCACCGATCTTCTGCAACTTGAGCCCTTTTAAGACACTCGGCTTGTGTGCTGGATGCCCATGTGGCACAATCACAGTTTCAAGGACTCCTTTCAACAGCGAGAGGAAGCAACGGGATAATGTACATGGATCCCACACAATGTGCCGGCAGCCAGGAATTTGGTCTGGCTAGGACCAGCTGTGTCTGCCCAAGAAAATACCAATTTAGGGTCTACTGTCCAAGTTTTCCTGTGAAGGGTCTTTCTGTGTTCTTACACTAAACCTGAAAGATCGGGCCAGCAGCATTATCTCAGCTGTGACTGAGACACAGAAGGGCCTCCAGGTGCAGGTCTCAGCTTGTCACCCATCAGGTATGACAGGATCATCAGAGTAAACTTCTTTTCACACTTTTAACAGAAGCTACTCTGCGGTTCTGGGCCAAATAATCAAAACACAGTCCTAAAACCCTGGCCAGGTAGCTCAGTTGGTTAGAGCGCTGTCCTGATATGCCAAGCATGCAGGTTCAATGCCCCATCAGGGCACATATAAAAAGCAACAAATGAAGACATAAATAAGTGGAACAACAAATCAGTGTTTCTCCTCTCTTTCTCTCCCCCCTCCCTAAAGTCAGTAAATAAAATAAAATAAAATAAAAGTCCTGAGTCCGATTTCTGCTATATCACTAATGTGAAGTATATCTTTGGTCAAGTTGTTAAACTTTTCTGAATCTTTAATTTTTCAGTTACAAAGGTAATAATCTGTAAACACCTGTTACGTTGTGCAAGAATTTGGTAACTTTTATAGCCAAAGACCATCAAATGTAAAATATTTCAAGAAGGTAAAGAATTATGCCCAATGAGATAGTTTTTCAAATGTTTTCCCACATATACATGTGTATGCGTGTGTGTATGTATGTACACACACACACACACACACACAACATTTATGCCTATTGACCACAGCCAGATGAGTGACAAAACATTCTGCTTGTCTAGCCTACAGGACCAAATGATTTTGTGTGAGATAAATGTGGTACAACTCTATTGCTACAGGGGGAGACTAAGAAATGAAGACGTGATTCATGGAAAAGGATTAAAATACCACCTTAAAATTTAATGAGCCTAAGTTAAGCCACGAAATTTCTTTAGAGAAAGCACGGAAAGTAAGCCTTCAGTGTAAGATCACAGAATTTTAGATCCTGCTGTGGAAGTCGAAGAACTATGCCTTCTGATGGCACTTTAAAAACATTCTGAGCTGTGCAGTGGTTATGTCAAAATGTTGATCAAGTCAGCTGAAATTATCTGCATTCTCTCTAAGGAGTGACTCGACACCATCACTTGGGGGAGCAGGGACCTTCAGTCCCGTGTGAGCCTATGATGCCGGACAGAGCAGCTGGTGCGTTGTGAGAGCTTATTTCTGTGGTTATGACAGAGAGAGCCACAAGCAGCTTCATTGATGAGAAAAACCTCTTTGACTTCTTTCATCGTTAAGGCTTAAAATCAAAACCTTCCATGAACCTCATTTTAAAGCACTGTTACCATCACAGGAATCCTGTGCACTGGTCCATCTGTCTGTACGACCCACAGCACATTTAAACTGAGATCTCTTCAGATTCTTTAAAAGCTGACCTTACAGAAGAGGCCATTTTAGTCTGTTAGGAAAATCCAGAATAATAAACTGAAATGCTATTTTAATCTAAATGCAGCCTAAACTTAACCTCCACACATTTTTGGGAGGGGGGGAAAATATGTCTAATAATTTGCTGGCAAGTTGGCTCTGACATTCATTCCAAGGAGTAATTAAAATTTAGCCAAAAACGGAATTTGTACTCATTTGTCATTCTGAAAGCCATATGATTACATATTTATTAGCATTCCATTTTAAATTATCTGCTGATTTGAAAGCATCGCTCTTAGTATCGGAACATAACGTACAACATGCACTTCATGAAACAGACTGTGCACAGAGCTCCGGGGGCCGCCGAGACAGTGTGAGTCCCAAACATGCTCACCGGCACTTCGACCACATAACTGGAACTGCATTTCGATAAAGCTAGCTGGAGAATCACTTTCCGTTGTGATTTAGGACAAATGGGAAGTGGCTCAAAATCTCCCTCAGTGTTTCCCCCTCTCTTTCAAAAGTCCTTCGGAAGGAGGATAAGGCTCTCAGTAAATGAAAACGGAAATCCCAGGAGGGGAGCAAAGTTTCCATGCCTTCACATCCACATTCCGAGCAGGAGAATATTGGATGGCACAATTAAACAGTGATGACGCTGAAGGGGAATAATTATTTGACAATTACCTGAGAGTATCACATTTACTGCGCTAATTGGTTTTTGTTTCCCTCAAAGGTCTTTCCAGGAGTGCACAGCTCCATTTCTCTTAGATTGAGCAAGAGCTTTTTCTCAAGGAAAAATAAAAATACATTTTCTGCACTGCTACACAAGTAGCACACGGCTGCTGTTGGCTCCACTAGATTGCGGCCCCTCCCTCACAGTGGGCGCAGACTGAGGGCATGGCACGCACAGGTGCCAATGGACTGGAAATCATTAGGACCTGCCCAACACTCCCTTCTGCACTTTCCTAGAACGAATATTACACTGAGAAATAGCTGACTCCATTGTCGTAATGCACAAACAAAAAGCAAAACAGGACCCTCCCCTGAAAAAACCACCCTCTGGCATTAACACTCTAAGTGGGATGTATAGACTAATTTTGGGTCAAGTTCGGCACAGGAAGTGCCACACATGAATGACATGAATTCAGCTCATTGCAACATGCTGAAAATATGAAAGTTTTCACTGAGATGTAAGTATGGTAAAGGATGTTTACAGTGTTGTTTGGCAGCTGTGAGGTTTGTTTTTAATGCACTACTGTGACATCAGACCGTCACTGATATCTGGTCTCCCACGTCTACACATAAGCCTCCACGAAGAACTCTACCCAGATTTTGACACAATACCTAGGATCGTACATGTGCTCGTTGTCTGAAAGTTTATCGGATTATTTTGTATGCCAAAACATTATCTGTGTTTTCATAAGAAGTGAATGAGTGTTAACTGGTCAGAAACAAAACCACAGGTTAAGGGGTGAAGCGAAAGGAAAGTTTGGGGTTTTGTGTTAAAAAACAACAACAACAACAAAAAAAAAAAACGATGGGATGGGAGGGGAAGAGCGAGGTCTTTTATCAGAAGCCAACCGTGCTGCCATTACTGCTGCTGGGTGGGGACTACTGACGAGAAAAGCTTCCTAAATGATCACATAAAATCTTAATTACTAGGTTCATATCTGAACATCTTCTCTTTTTTATCTTGTTTTGCTAGGTTCTTGCCCCACTTACCCCAGCTCACTGCCCCTCCCTCAACCAACGCCAAAGTAATCTCAATCCAGCAGGTTACAATTATATGGCAAGACTTAACAATAAAACAGTACCTCTAATCCAGATCACAGATAACGTGAGTGTTCTAAATGCCAATGTAGGGTGAGTTTTGGGTCTTAGGAAGCAGCTAATACTAAAATATTCAGTGCTAACTGAGAAATCCCACCTGAAAATACATTTTAAAAATATCCTTAAAGAGGCATATGTATAGCCCTTTCTTTTAGAGTCTCCTCAATTTGAATCATTTCTTATGACCATCATGGAATCAGGTGATAAATCTCAGTTATCTCTGTCCTTTATTATTTGTAATGGCATTTTCCAAGAACATTTTAAATGCCATCTTTAAAAAAAGAAAAAAGGACCCATTGCCTTTGACTTTCATCTTGCTGGTCCTTTGTAAACCAAAAATGTTTAGTTAAAATATATTCTCCTTAATTAGCTGAAATACGAAATAACAGTGTAAATTGGAATCAAATGAAAGAGTAACAGACTCAATTTGAACCAAATTAGAGTCAAGTCTGAAAAGGTGGTATGTATTTCCTATAAAGCTCAATCATTCCCAGGTGGCACCATTTTGCTCTTCTGACCAAAAATAAAATCTAAGTCATACTTAGTTCAGAGATCTCTCTTCTCTCCCATTAATATGTGAACACACGTTTATATAACACACTCATACACAAGCCAACCACTGCTTTCTTGTTTGCTGCCTCTGTCACAGGCCAGCATATAACCTCTTTAAGGATCACCTGCAAAATGGGTGTAATAACCACCCTGCAGATCTACTGTGAAGGTTAGCGACTATAAATACAGTGTCTTGAGACACAGTAGGCATTCTATCAATGACTCACGGTTTTGTCAAAGGGGGAAGGCAATAATTATGCTGCCTTCTTAGGCTGCTCATGTGGCCCCTCCAATAATTTCTCCGTCTATAATACTAGGTCTGATGAGATGGTCTCCAACACCCCCTTCAACTTTGACCATGATGTCCCTAGAACCAACTTGCACTTCAATTAGACACTGATGGATATTTCTAGTCATCCTAACTGGAAGGACTTAATAAACAGAAGGAGAATTCAACACGTTGATGAATTTACACTCGAAATAACTTTTCTCATTTTCAATAAGGTTACTTACCAACTGTGGGTAAAAAAAAAAAAAGATTTCATTTTAATTTCTTGGTAGCTTCTTCTCAGCATTTTTATTTTAACATCACGAATGTGAACTAATACTTTTGCGATTGTATTTATAGATTTTTCCACTTGCAATTTCTCATTTCCAAGTTATTTCTTATATTTTTTGTTTAAAAATTTAAAAAACACTTAAAAACCTTAAATGCATATCTGATCATTAAAAAGGTGAGACAAAGGAGTAAACATCCCCTCAACACCAATCCAAAACCAGCTAACCACGTTTAAAACAGGTTTTTTAAAAACATCAGTTCCTACTTTGTTTCACCATACTTTGTTGTAAATGGTATTCTACAGTGACAAAGATAACAAAACATTAATAGTTAAGGTGATGTAAAAGGTCCGTTTCCACTTGCAGTTTTATTAATGAATATTTAAAACCCCAAGACTTCGAAGCACATGTTCTAATAATTCTATGTCACTACAGAGCGTTCAGTGAGCTGGGCTTTTTAAACACTGGATGGCTGGTGGGGCTATGAAGCATAATAATTCATCTGCAAAGCTATTTGTGCATCTGCCTTGAGGACTCAATCATATTATATCTTACAAATTTATCCAATATATTCTCCTGGGAAAATGACATTGAAAATACACCCTATTGCTTTAAAAAAATCAGCACCAGAAAAGCCCCTATGCTTTATTTAAGTTCCTTTCAGGAACAGGCCAATATCTAGCCCGCAGAAATTTAATGCAAAGGGCATCATACCATTCGTTGACAACCAGTTTGGAAAACACTGAATCTACACAGCTATCTTTTCAATTGTTTAAATATGGTGATAAACTACTGCTAGGTGGGTTTCAAGTATTTTCAGTTGGTCACATGTCCTCCCACACACCTCTCTATTCCCCCACTTAGCCTCTAATGTTTGTTAATTGCAAACTTTTTTGGAAATCATACTACTACATTCTCAGAGATAAGGAGACAGTAAGATTATCATCTACAAATCCTCTAGTTTTCCTCTTTTTTAAAAGGTCAATTAAATGATAATTGGCAAACACTGAAAACAATTTAAGTTTGATTCCAAAGGCCATCATCTGGAAATAACTAACATCTGGAAGATAAGTGGGGGTAGAAGTGACATTTGGATTCGTATGGATGTTCCAGGGCTAAAATACACAGGCTCTACTCAGAGCAAACAATTTGAACAAGCCACCTACATCCACCTAATGAAAAGAACAAATTAAACATTCACAATTTAACTGACAAGAGACAGCACCTTTTCGGAGGCCACTAACACTTTAAATCCAGAGGGTATTCATTAGCTAGATATATCATGGTCACTTACATAGCAGGTGACCATAAATTCAAATCATAGCCAAGCCAATTCTTCAGTTCAGCCCCAACATTCCTCTGGAGAGGAGAAAACACACAAAATTTTCAATAGCTAATGTGAAAACATGTATTATATATCTATACATATATATTTAAGGGGGACCAGACAGGGACCTTTTAAAACCAGTATCACGGGAATGTTACTAACCAAGATTAATTTCTCCGAGGAAAGTGCCAAAAGGAAATTCAATATTTTAATTTATGTTATCTGATTATCTTAGTTGAGATAACGAACCTGATTGCGAGTTAATATCCACTGAAAGGATGATTCGCATTTAACAGATTCTATCATCTTCCTCTCCCATTAAAAAAAAATTCCTACGGGCTCAAATAATTGCCCGCTGTGGAGTTTCATAAAAATCTCTCAACTCATAACATTTAACATACAAGAAAAATAGTCTAACACCTTGGGGGAAGTTAGTTGCCAGGGAAATGGATCATAAAGCTCGGAATGGCATGAAAATTGGTAAGAGTACAGTAATGTGCCAGAAATATGGATGCTAAGTCTTACAGTGTGCAGAATAGGAAATGTTTTAGGTGGACTCTTACCAAGGATAGAAGCCCTTTTTCCCTAGATTAATCGTAGCCTAGATTCACTATCAACGTTCTTGCCTGATAATCGACAATTTCACATGTAGCAAGTCTAAAATGGACACAGACCTTTCACACCTACTTCTGGCAATCCCTTTCCTCTCTTCAGGCTTTCTTTTCACAACACGCAGACATACAGATAGATCCTACTGAGGTGACAAAGTTTCTCTTGCCAGTTCAGGCACTACCAAAACGAGCCAGCCAGATAAAAATGAGGCATACTTTCTTCAGGAACCCCAGCTCCCTACTTCTCCCAATAAACTCCACCCTAGTTTGACAACATGTAAAACTACCAGAAGCACATTAATTATTAAATTATAGGCTGCATATCAGACAAAACCACCATGATTACGTAAAAATTACCGCTAATTTCTGCCACAGAGCACACCTGGCTATTGTAATGCTTTATAATTATCCTCCGCCACCACTACCCCTTTTTCTTTCTTTCCTCTTCTCTCCCTCCACTCTCCCACTATAGAAAAGGAATCTTTGCAAATGCAAAATCAGATGAGCGCATAATTTGGTAAGAAGGGATCTTTAAATGGGCCACCAAAGCTGCAACAGCCCCGCATTTCCAATGACATGAGCGTGCACGCGCGTACTCCACCCCGGGACGCCGCGCCCCGCTGACCGGTCCTCACTCGGTCCCCGCTCACGTCCGCAGGCCTGGCTCGCCGGTCCCCGACCCGATTCCGGACCCCAGTCCCCGCGCTCCGTCCTCCGGTCCCGGCGCCGCTTGGCAGGTCAGGACACTCTCCCTCCTCCCTTCGCCCAGCGCGAGCTCGAAAGCCCAGGGGAGGCGGCTGGTTCGGAGCCTCCACCCGCGTTCCCGGGGCGGTGGAGCCTCCGAGCTTGCCTCGCCCTCCTCGGGGATCCAGGAAAGCGATTTGGCAGTGGCTGCCCGGCCGGGGGGCGCAAGTCGAGCGCCCTCTCGGCTCCACGTGCCCCCAGGGCCCCACTCACATTCGGTCGGGAACTAGCAGGCGGCCCTCGACCATCATGTCCGGGAGGAAATCCAGCTTGAAGGCAGAAGT
>PVKM010048365.1:0-11215 GCA_004027735.1 Carollia perspicillata
CCTTCCCCCTGCGCATGGGAACAACCAGATAATCAGCAGTTGGGAGGCAGTCTGGACCCAGAACGTCCTTGAGGCTAGAAACCAGGTTTCTATCACCACTCCCGCGGTGAGAAACCCTCTCCTTAACCCCTTATGGCCGCTGGTCCCCTACACCCGACGAGGCTTCTCACACCTAGCCACTCACCTACTCCCCACCCCATGCCCAGACTACATGGGCACCCTCCTTATCCAACTCGTGCTCCAGTGGCCAACAAGGACACTCCTCCATGTAGACACTCTCATTACCCTGCTTGGGTTCTGAGGCCCTAAGCTGAGCCATCCACAAACATGGGTACCCTGCTCCTCCAAGGGCTCATCCCCAAGATGGCCCTTTCCGTGTGGACACCCCCTTCAACTCCTTCAAGTTTGGAACCCTCACACAGAGCTGCCATCCCAGGTGGGTGACCACCTCCATATCTCTGACCTAATGACTCTAGGAGTAAATTCCTTAGGAAGTTGGAGGGAAGAATGTGTCAGTTGGGTCCTTTGGAAGGAAGATACTGAAATGGAGTCAGGAGTGCAATGTTTTTATTGTGGAGTTGTACCTGAGAAGTCACAGGACAGAAAGAGGACTCCTCCCAGCTCATCTGTAAAACGGATGCATTGCTAGAACTGAGGCAGGTAGAGCCTCTGTTGGCCAGCAGAATGATCCAGAGTAGATTTTTCTTCAGATGAGCACTGTGGTGGTCTTGACCCTTGTAGGACAAGAAAAGCATGACCTCAACTCAAACTCGGAGTCAGCGCCGAGGGAGTTACCACGGGGCCATGCCAGTGACGCAGAATGCTCACAGTGCATCAACAGGCTTGTTCTTGAAGATGAATACGCATCTGCCACAGGCAGGGCGAGGAAAAAGGAAGGCACAGATTTCTACTAACTTGTAATATGTGCTAATAAATATCAGCGTAAACACAGACACAACCTGAATAACTCTGCTCTGCAACCCATACAGTTAATATTATTGGTTCTCAAACATCATTGTCTGTCACCGTCACCCTGGGTGACTGGCAAAAGTATAGATCCGAGTCACCATACCCAAAATCTAGAGCTGAAACCCCTGAGGATGGTTTTCAGAAACCTGCATTCTTAACAAGAAAATTAAGTCCTTTAAAACGTTTTTAATTCTGCCTTTGGGTCCCTCATCCACTCAGCAAATATTCCCTGTAAGTCCATTTTTATCACCACTCTGTGTTGACTGATCTTGCACTTCAGCTTAGCCCATAACTCTTAGAACTGTAACTATTGTTTTGCTGAGTGCAACTTCTTGTCCTTTTATTGTAAATCTATTTTGCTCTGAGGCACACTTTTATAGGTCACGAGTCCTTGCTGTGTTATTGAAAAATGTAGGTTGAACTGCAAAGAACATTGTTTGCTGCAAAGTCACAGAGTTGGGCCTAATGTGATAGATATGCCTAGGTTATTCATGTTATAACATCCTTGCACATTGAAGTTAGCTCAGTAGGATTCTTTATACATCTGACCTGCCTTGCCAACCTCAAGCATTAGGCATTCAGGATGTGTTAAAAAGAACTATGGGCAAAAGCCAACCATTTCTGATATTTGGTTAAGTGACACTTCAACCACGTCTTTTGGTTGTCTTTGACTTGCTGACTGTCTAGGCTCTGAACCTGAACTCTGTATCCCTTCCTCATCTTTTACCCCAAGACTGCATTTGTTAGCACGATTTGGTTATTTTCTCCTTATGTACACAAACCCACCCAACCGATAAATAGTATCCCCGTCTCCAGAACCCCAGTCAGCTATTACAACAGGAAAGCCTTCCCCTCCTAAGGAAATGGCCAGATCTGTTGGTCTGTCTTCATGAAATCTCTTGCTCCAAATTTCTATTGCTCTGTAGAGAGACACCCCAAATGTAGTGGCTTACATTAATGAATTATAATCATTTATTTTTCTCATGTATTTGAGTTTAGGCAGGAATGCAAAGAAGAATTTGTTTCCGCTCCTTGCACCATTAGCTTCTGTAGCACACAGCTAGGTATGACTCAATCAATGGCTGGAAGCTGCAGTTGTATTGAGGCCCACTCACTCTCATGTCTGGTGGTTGATGCTGTGTTTAATTGAAGCTGCTGGCTAGAACACTTTTGCACGTGGCTTTTTTTCACAGCATGGGAGCTGTGTTTTAAGAGTGGGAATCCCAAAACCCAAGAAGTGGAAGTCGATCATTTCTTAAGGCCTGAGGCCCAGAAATTAGCCATTTTTCTTGATAATTGTCTATTAGTCAAGTCAGAGAGGCCATATTTCAGGGAGGGGGACATACTACTAACATCTCAATGGAAACAATGTCAAAGGGCTTAGGGACATTTTTAATACTGCCACACCAACATATCACAATTAATGTTTAAAGTTGTGAGTCTTACTCTACTAATTTGAGGAGTCATTCTCAACCAAGTTTATTTTTAAAAAAAGATTTAAAATTTTAGTGGTGAGCAATAAAGAGGTAACAAGTGAAAAGTGTACTAAAGAAACAGACAAAGGAGGTGTACTTGACTGGACCCTACAATGTTATTATTCTAGAACTAATAACCAGGAGGCAGAGAACTTCCTTTTGGGATTTCTCTAGCAATAGAGAAACTACAGTTTGTAAGCATTTTCAAAGCATGAGCATTGACAATTTCCCATAGTTCTTAGCAATATCAAGCAAAGACATTAGCATCGCTATTATTGTTTACATACCAAGGATAAATATTTTTGTGATATTAGAGGGTATGTTCAGTATTACATAGTTAGCAAGTAGAGAAACTAAAATTAAAATCAATATTTTTTCTTAAGTTCAATGCCAAAGCAAATTTTGTTAATAAACAAATTTTGAATTTCAAATTAGGACAGAATGTCCACACTTGAATTGACAAACTGAAATGGGCACATTATGAGACATGAAGAACCTCAGTGATTCAAGTTAATTAGAAGATGCAAAACACTTCAAGTAAAAAGGGAGGAGCTAAGACACTTGACCTGAATGGGGAGTTGTGCAGTATCCAGAGAGCTTTCCAAGGTCACAAAGAATTCGAATGAGAAGACAGTTAACAGCATGGCTCATTCTACTGGTCGGGTTCAGCCGCAGTATTAGTGTGGTTGACAAGTCGTGTTCTCAGACTGGATATATTAGCATGGGGACACGAAGAAATGAGTCCTTTCATTAAAAGACAGTATCTTTGGAAGATGTGGGACCACATTCAGTCCTATTAGCATGGTGAAGGACACAATCCCTGCTAAGAGGAGTGTGGGATGGAGGGAAGTTATGAGTATTACCACTTAATTGAACTTTTCCACTGTGCTAGGTGTTTCCCATTCTCTGGGTCACCACAAGATCTTTTCCCCAACATCCTTTATTCTCATCTTCTGCCATTCCATTATTGGGTAAGTTGCACTGAATATGTGCCAAAGATAGAGGCATGGCACAGAAGTAGGCATGCCCTGGGGCAGAGTAGGGGAGGAGCAGCACTGTCCAATGGTTTGTCACTTTCTTCACCACCTCAGACTTCTGGGGGAGTTCTGCAGGGCCTGGAAGATGCCCGCATCTTTGGAAGATTTAATGGGACAAGCATAAGGTCAAGAAACAGGAACTGTGGAATGAGATTTCTTTTCATTTACGTCTCAAGAAAGATTTTGAAAAGCTCTTAATGTTTGTTTATGATTCCACTGAATTCTCAAGGGTAGACAATTAGAAAAAAGCTTCAGAGAAGAAGATAGTGAAAAGGAGAATTTATTTTACCTGTCCTTTCTTTTATCTCTCAGTGGGAGATGGCTAGACTGAAACCTGAGATCTCGGTTTGCTCTAACTAGCACTAATCCTCTGCTTGGTAATTATTTATAGGGGATTATTTAATCCTATTAACATTCTTGCACAGCACTGTATTGGGTTCCTAAAGGCTGTTGAAACAGATGGTCATAAACTAGGTGGCTTAAAGCAATACACATTTATCTTATAAAGTTCTGGAGGTCAGAAGTCCAAATCAGTTTCCCTCGGTTGAAATGAAGCAGTTAGAGGAATCACACTGGCTCCTAAAGCTTTAGGAGGTAGTCTGTTTGTTTGTTTCTTTGTTGTTGTTTTTCAGATTCAAGAACTGCATTTTTTGCATTCCTGGACTCTGGGCTGGAGCCTTCCTCCCTCTTCAAAGCCAGCAGTGCAACGTCTTGTTTCAGTTATACAATGCCTTCTCTCCTTATAGTGAAATCTTCAATTTCCCTCTTGCAAGACAAAATCAAAACCTGCCTGGATAATCCACGATAACCTCCTGTTCTCAAGATATCTCACTTAATCATATCTGCAAATGGTTTTATGCCCATATAATATTCACAGCTTCCTAGGATTAGGACTCAGACAGTTTGGAGTCCATTATTCACCTCACTAATGCTGCATATTTTCTTGTATTTTGGATAAAATCACAGGGAAGTAATGCCTGATTAAAATTCAGATGTTACTATAGCTTATTTTTTTTCTCCCTTACCTACAACTACCATATTGCTTTAGTCTAATGAAATGCACCACCATTTCTGGATATAGGGGCTCCTATTGCCACTGGGACTCCAGAGTTTACCCAGGGACCGGTGATACCAAGTAGGAATGGAAATAGCTTAAATGACAAAGCCCTTTATTTAGAAGAAATAAGTCAGGACTGATATACACCTCCATCATCAATTACATGTACAGTGAGATTCGAGTGTTTGAACTCCTCTGAGACTCACTTTTTTCATCTTCAAAATAGAAAAAAGTACATGGGCTCTATAACCTCTTAAGTTTATTGAAAAGATTAGATGAGGAAGAAAGATGAAAAGCTATTTGAATAGTGAAGCATTATGATCAGGTACAATTTGGGGGTTATGAATTCCTATCTAAACCGTTCTGAAAAAGTGGAATTTTCATTTTTCTGATACAGACACATCACTCCTTGATTTTTTATCTTCTGAGGATTGTATGAAATACTAGACTTAAATTGTAACTTTTCTCTGAAGCTGCAAGTATTACTGCCAAATCTTATTAGCAGGTAGCAAGAAATGGATTTTGGCCTTCTGAACATTCTAGCAAAAATAGTTTGCCTTATAAATATTGAAAAAGTGAATTGAAGAGTCCCTTAGGAAGATGTTTGATTTCTTTAATGAAACAGCTGGACTGTTACATTGACCACTTTGCAAACTGATTTTGTTTTCTCTTCTTTTTGATTCATCCAGGTTGATGCATTGCTCCTTATGCGAGCATAATGCAATCTTGCCGACCATGGGAAAATTCCAGTGGCCAAATGCATTCCGTATAGCTGCTACTGAACTGACATAAATCTGTGTGTACTTCCAGCCCCACAAAGCAATGGCATTGGAACTGACCCCAGGAGTAGCCGAGGGGATGTGTGGTAAGATGGAAAGATCACTGGACTGGGAGTCTGAAAAACCACTTTCTTACCCATTCTGACAACTCGGCTCTCCTTCATTGCTGTTGTCTCTGTCACTATGTCACACATGTTCATTCCCTCTATGACTAGTGCAAGTAAGTGCTTAATTACCTTTCCTTTGGACATTGGTCATGAGATTCTAACTATTTAAATGTTCATCGGCAGTGTAATTTAGCTGTGCGTTTCTGGATAATGTACTTTGTTCTTATTGTAATTACTTAAAAAAAAGATAATGTCTGACCATTGGGGTTGTTACGAAGGTTAAAAGATAGAAAGTTTCTGTCGCAGTGACTAAAAAGTAGCTGGCACCTAAGAAATACTAAGCAGATACCATAGAGTTTCTTGGTTTCTGTCTGTCTCAGCCCCAATTTATGTAAAATATTACTGTCAAGTTATTTTTTTAAATCATATTTGATCATGCTACCTTGTCTCAAAAATTGTCACTGGTTCCTTATTAACAGTCATTTGACTCAACTCATTTCTCATGCCTCTCCCGTCTTCCCCAGCCCTCACCACATAACCTGCCATTGTGCTAACCTTGTGAGTTGCTAACACTCACTTCGTTGACTCTCTTTTTATTTGCATTTTTTCTCTGCACTAGGCCATCCAAACCATACCAGCCAATGGAATAAGAAGCCAAAGTGATATGTAATTTCTGGGCCAAGAACATGAATATATGCATGGACTTCCACTCCCTCTTTCTCTCCGGACTGCTTGAAACACATTACTTCTTTCGTCTGATAAAATAGATCTCCAAAAAAGCAGTAAATAAACAAAGAACAACAACCAACATCATACTTATTAGTGAAATCACTTTGGGAAGACTAAGTGGTGGTTTCTACTAACGTTAACATAATGCATACTCTTGCCCTGGCTGGTGTGACTCAGTGGATTGAGTGCTGGCCTGCGAACCAAGGGGTCACCAGTTCGATTCCCAGTCAGGGCATATGCCTGGGTTGCAGGCCAGGTCCCCAGTAGGGAGCATAGCACACAAGAGACAACCACAAACTGGTATTTCTCTCCTTCTCTTTCTCCCCCATTTCCCCTCTTTAAAAATAAATAAATAATTTAAAAAATAATGCACACTCTTACTCATTCATTACTCTCCAAGTTGTTTATCCAACAGAATATTTTTCATATGTTTACCACCATTCATGACAGTTTAGTGGTATTAGTAACAGTATCTCTGGAAATGACTTAATTGAACATAAAAGAATATGCAAATAACTGTCACGTACTTACATATTGGAGCATTACCCAGCCACAAAAATCAAACAAACAAACAAACAAACAAAAAAACAAATAAAAACCACAGTAAGCGAAATGACTTGGATGAATGTAACAAACCTAGTATTGAACAAAATAAACCAGATATTTATATTCCATTTATGTAAACTTTAAAAACAGTAGAAGGTGAGCAATGTCAGTACAAATCTAGGTTGTAGCTACAATTGGGGTCACTGAACAAGAACATAAAAGGATGCCAATAACAATCATTAAATAAAACTAGTTTTATGGAAGGTTTACCTTGTAAAAATTGCTAATTTTTTAATTCATGGGTTTTATACTTTGTCAAATGTATGTTATGATGCAATACTATATTACACATCTTTAGCTGCCATAACAAAATACCAGGGACTGGGTGAATAAGTAAGTCGCAGAAATACATTTCTCAGAGTTCCAGAGACTGAGAAGTCCAAGATCAAGGTGCCAGCATGGTAGATGTCATTTAAGGCCCCTTCTCTTGTTCTGTAGGGAGCTGCCATCTTTCTTCTTATCCATGTGATCTCATTTTGGGTTTTGGGTGGAGAAAGACAGAAAGCAATCTCTCTTGTGTCTCTCATATATGGACAATAATCCCATTACGAGGGCCCCACCCTCTTAGAAGTCCTACTCGTATTATCTCATATAAACCTAATTAGCACCTCATATCCAAAGGTCATTATGTAAGGGGTTGGAATTTTAACATATAAATTTTGGATTGACACAAATCAGTCCATAGCAATAGCCATGTTGCAAAAATAATACACACTTCAGTCCCTTAAACTCTTCATGTCCCCCTTAAAGTATCCAATTATTTAAACCTTAGCACATAACATAAAATGGAGACTTTTGCAGTACTCCAGTACTACTCCTCCTCATACTCCGCTTGCAAGTCTTTGGTGTCTAGAATTTCATAACTTTCCTACTTCCATCATATGGCTACAGAGAGAGCATCCACAACACCCCTCTGTCGTAACTCCTAAAATCTCCCTGCCTAACTGCCCTTACTAACCCACCCTCCCCACTTCCAATGGCCAATGCTGTTGCACATTTCTGGCTGCAAACAAACATTCTTCTGGAAGTAGAAATCTACCCTGAGTTTCTGATAACTTGAGGAGGTGACTTATTTCCACGTGAGTCTTGCTAAATTCCTCACGGTAAATCACTCTTTCTTTCCATTTCTTTTGCATTTCATGTTTTCCCCTCTTTAAAAAAATATTGTTGTTCAAGTACAGTTTTCCACCTTTGCCCTCTTTTATACCCTCTAGCCAGTCTAGAGTCCTGTTCCAAAGCACTCCTTGAAGTTGCTATACGGTAAAGTCAATATCAAGCCAAGGTGAGCACATTTAGCTCTCCCACCACCTAGACTCCAGAATTTACTTTTTTGGATGATCTCCTTCAAAGTTCAGTTCCTATTCAGGCCTGTCCTCCCCAGCCTGGTATTTGTTTTTCCAATTCCTCTTTGGCCAGCATCACCAAGGGCACACACACCCAGCATCCAGGATCATTTAAGTGGTGACACACTTGGTATTGTCCTACCTCACTTCTGCTTTTTGGCTCTTCTCAACTTCCTTCTCATTCATTTCTCAGGACTTTTCAAAGAATAGTTGAAATGTCCCTGGATATTAACCTTTGAAATTACAAAAGAAAAAGAGTGGACCAGTCAGGTTTAAAAAATAAAAATACTAATTTTTGCAAGTTAGGAGTATAAGTTATAGAAATGCAAGTGTAGGAGGCCAGAGCGCTTAAACTCAGAAAGTTATTCTACTTCTCAGGTTCGTAGAATGGGAGGGAGTGAGGCAGGGCCGGGGCAGGACATGATAAAAGGCATGACTGTGTAATGTATCCTCTGAGCTGCAATATTTTTTGGTGTCTGAATGTCCATGAAGCATGAGGCAAGATCCCTTATTTGCTCAAAACAGAAGAGTTATTGTAGTCACACTTGGGCATCAATAGCGTTAAAGCCTGTAATATTTATTGCATTCATCTTCAAATTAATCAGACTGTTATCATCCCCCTAATTGTTTAGCAAATAATTTAGAAATATTAAGAATGAAAGGTGTTATTTAACAGTGAAACTGCTTTTTGTGAGTATTTTTTAAACTGAATTTATTGGGGTGACATTGGTTAATAAAATTATATTGGTTGCAGGTGTACACTTCTATAATACATCATCTGTAGACAAAAGCTACCGTTAAAGGGTTCCTTCAATTCTCTGGAGTGGTTAATGCATTAACTATGCCAATTTTCTACATGCCATGGTCATAATAAAGTGCCTCAAATTCATTGTTTAATAAGTCTTTTTTCCATAAAAACATAGATTAAATGCAGGCTTGTAATAATAAAGAATAATCAATATTCTAAAAGATGGAAGAAGAATCACAAGACATTCTCCTTCATGTTCTTATCACCTCTTCTTCATCTCCCACTCTTTCTTTTTCGCCTATTCCTTTCATCTCTGGAGTCAAACCCATTTTACTAGTGCTAAATGAAACCAGACACTGGAAAACTGGGATGATAACGCTGATGTGGTACTTCTGTCATATTTGGGTGCTGAAATATCAGCTCATTAAAGAAGAGCAAAAAACCATACAACATAATACCATCACCGTTGTCGTCATCATCTCCTCCCTGACACTGGCAAGGGTAATATAAAATAAACTCTGTGTGAGCCAATTGGCACCACCTTGATGAAAAGCCTTTTAGACTTGGTATTAATAGAATAATGCAAACTTTGTAAACTTAGATCCAAGTGTTATATTTCTGGAACTCTATCCAAAAGGCATAATCTGAAATATGGATCATTACATTTAAAAATGTTTCAAGAGTTTATTATACTAACAAATTCAAAACAGCTTAAATGACCTACAAGATTGGAATGATTAAACAAATTATAGTATATATATTCAATTGAAAATTATACAGGATTTAAACTGAATGCCTTTAAAGGGGATGTCATAAATTATAAGCATTTCCCTTATTAAAGGAAACAGCAGGATGAGTACTGTATACAAAGTATGATTATAATCACGTTCAGAAAATGAATCTAAATAAGTATGTTACCACTGTAGAATTCAGACTGTGGGAGAATTCTTCCCCCACCCATATATTTCTGTTCTGCAAATTTTATTTAATGACTCTGCCTTGATTTCATAATGAAATAAAGATAAACATATTTTTGGATAAATTTATTTTAGCAATTTTAGAGGCCAATGCTTTTTAGTTAACCCGAATTTACATATCACACAGTGACAAACAACTCACATCCCACACACTCTTTTCAACACCCAGGGATGGCAGAGATGTTGCAGATGCCCTAGCTGTCTTCAAGGACTCCCCGCCACGGCAGGGATGTGCCTGTCGATCCAGTTCAGTACGCAAGGATGCCAGTTCTGAAGGTGTTCATCTCGTGAGGTGCATGCAAACTAAGTTCTCTGAGTGCGCAAAGAAGGAAAACGTTAGTTCCGTGAAGTGGACTCAGGAATGGAGAGGGCAGAGGAATTCGAGACGGGATTTGAATCCAGAGGAGCATTTTCACTTGCACGATTTGGGAAAATTAGTTCCAGAGGAAGGTGTTTTCTGGAGCCCCAGAGAAGATGCAGGACTCCGTTGAGAGAAAACGGGACAGATTGGTTTGATGGGAAACATTCTCAGGAAGTATTAGTCCCTGTGACAGCCACGCATTTTATATATGTGCACACACACCACATGCACACATGTGCATACAGACGCAACCTCAGCAGGAAAAGTGTTGATGTGGATTGAGAACCCTTGGAGGACACTTCAAGAGGAATTGCAATATCCAATTGGAGAATAAAAAAGGTAAAAAATGGCCCTGGCTGGTGTAGCTCAGTGGATTGAGCGCGGGCCTGTGAACCAAAGGATCATGGTTCCATTCCCAGTCAGGGCACATGCCTGGGTTGCAGGCCAGTTCCCAGCAGGGGATGTACAAGAGGCAACCATACATTGATATTGCTCTCCCTCTCTCCTTCCCTTCTCCTCTAAAGATAAATAAAGAAATAAAATCTTTTTTAAAAAAGGTGAAAAAATACCCTCATTGCATAACCTACACTATACATGCTTGGCTCTAAGGTACCTGCATGCTTTAGCTACTTAGAAAGTCTTTTCCCACTGGGGAGGCTGAGGGGGCAGCATGTGCAATGACAGATGGGACCCACGGAGGTGACTTCGCTCTGGCCAATCACATGCATGTAGATGTATTGGCTAGAATTTCTCCTGCAGCTGTGCAGACAGGAAGCCAATTTACCTGAGAAGAGGTCCCTTTTGTCTTTACCCATCTAACCCTGCTCCATGGGGTGCAGACATCCTTCCAGGACTCTAATATTCACGACAGTAATTACTGTTAGTTTACTCATATAAGTACTGAACAGTGTTTCCAAAGTTTGATTCTAAGCATATTAATATGTTTTTGATGTTTCGATGAGATTTTTTTTCTATTTTGTTTTCTATTGTTATTGTCTGTGGATAAGAAAACAAACCTTTATGTGCA
>PVKM010048366.1:0-11255 GCA_004027735.1 Carollia perspicillata
GTTCAAATATTTAATTAGCTCACAGAGAAACATGCAGGTGGTAAATGTAAGAGATTTGAACAGAGTCCAGACTAATGTGACTTAAGGCTGATGCTCGTCCCACTACAAGGCATAGCCTATTAGAAATAAAACATATACAAGGGAAAAGAGCACAGACGGAATGGATTTCCCATCAGTCGTCACGGTCATAAGTCATGACAGTGAGGCCAGTGCCGCATGAGCAGGATCTGCAAGACAGCCAGCCTTGCTGACGGCCTCACTGCCGCTGTTTGACTGGGGTCTCTCTCATGGTCTTTTCAGCTTGTGGGCTCTCCAGGCCAAGGTGAAAGCAACAATAGCCACTTCTCTATCCTTCTGTAATTTTTATAGTATACTGTAAATGGTGCTTGTAATGGTGCCTTACATTCATTTTGTCCCAGAGGATCTCATCAGGAAGAGAGGGAGGGAGAGAGACAGAGAGAGATGGAGAGACAGAGAGAGACAGAGAGAATAAGAGAAAAAACAAAATCTGGCCTTCTCTCTCTTTAGTTTCGACAGAAAGGAAGAACCATTAATGTTCATGAGAATTTAATAAGGCCAGAAAACAATCTCCTTAAGTTACTTTCCCTGTGTATTAGCAAATAAAAAGTCCCATGGCAATATGTGTGTTGTGGTTCGAAGTTTAACTCCTAATAGTCGAGATTTCTTACTTTCTTAATTCAAGAAATCCAAGCAGTAAAATTGTCCTTTTCTTACTTTGAAGGCAATGAGTCATTTTTTACTCTAAATGTTTATGTTCACAAAACCAGTTCTGCTCCGATTAAATAAACAAGCCCACTAACCTTCACGAAGCTGTTCTGACACTGTCCATCACCACTGGGGATTAGGAAGTTGCTGTCGAAGCTGATCTCCAGGTGATTGCTTTCATGAGTAATGACTGTCCAGGCACACCTGCTGTTCTCAGGAAACTCCTGAGGCCAGTGAGGGGATCTGATTGTTCCATTATCTGAATGAAGTATTCCACCGCAACCTTAAAAATTGTCATGGGAAAAAAATCATTAATCTGGAGGAAAATAACAACGTTAAGCTAGGACTTCTAGAGAAGACACATTTCTAAATGTGAGATTTTAGCTCGTCTCTCCTTATGTGTGAGTCCCTGGCCTTTGGGGCAGGCAGACAACATGAACCCTCAGTCAGTGTCAGGCGCACTGAATGTACAGGAAGTGTCAGCTGTTACTCTTTTGTCACACCTCTGGGAGCTCGCCTGAGAAGAGGATGGACTTCTACCCTGTCTCCAGACAATACCAGTATGATATACCCCCTTGGAGGTTACAATCTGTGGTCCAGCAATCCCAAATTGTGTGTTTTATTACCACAAACACACAAGAATACAAGTCCTTACTCATCTGCAATTTTATTCTAACACACAGGACTAGAGAAAGCGATCTTGAGGAGGGGAACATTCTTCCATTAATCACCCTGGTTCATTCACATTAAAATACTGATGAATGGAAATAAAGTGCATGGGTCGACATAAAAAATCTAGAATTATTTTATACTATTGAACTATGTACTGAAGACACTACAAAAGCCACAGTGGATTGAGTGCCCCAGCCTGCAAACCGAAGGGTCGCTGGTTCAATTCCCAGACAGGCACATGCCTGAGCTGCGGGCCAGGTCCCCAGCAGGGGGCATGCGAGAGGCAACCACACATTGGTGATTCTCTCCCTCTCTCCTTGCCTTTCCCTTGCCTTTAGAGAGATCTAAAACTAAATAAATACAATCTTCTAAAAAAATTTAAAATATCTCCCTCTGACTTCACAGCAACTAGTGCTTTAATAAAGGAAAATTTGACTCATTCCATAAAGATCTTTGTAATAGCTCTGACTCTCCTGGAAAGAATTGCCCTGTGTGTGTGACATTGCAAGGCTCTAAAAAAATCCTGACTAAAATATCTGATGCAAGTTCTTACATTTTCTGGGAACTTCCATGAAGCCCATACTTTATATACTCAAAAGCTACATCCATTGAAATCTAATGTTAGATTATGCGCCACACACTACAGGCACAGCGTTCATTCCGAAATCGCAGATCTTGCTATTTTGCTCCCCGGTGCTCTTCACTGGCTCCCCACTACTTAAGGATGATATGGAAGCCAAGACTCCACATGATATGGACTAATTACCTTCCTGCCATCAGCTCATCAATTATCAGTCTTCCTCCAGGCTGCCAAATGTTAAATTACTTGCAATTCCAACACATCTTTTCTATTACTTATGATTCTGTGGTTGTGCCCTTTTGCCTATGGAGGCAGAAAGGTGATGTGTTAAGATCAAAGTTTCTGGGCTCTGTCTTTATTCAAACCCTGACCCTACCAATTATTAGCTACACAATCTAGGCAATCTATTAACCCGTGTATCCTAAGTTTCTGCCTGTGCAAAATGGAAAAAATATGTATTGGTGCTGTGTCTTCCTTTCAGGGTTGCTACATCAGATGACGCATTTAGAACTGAGTTTTACAGAGAGTATAGAAAATATACACTTGCTGAATTAGTTATTAAATTTTTTAAATCAAAGAAAAAAGATGGTGAGTGCAGAGAATGTTTCTCTTACCTAAAGTTTGTGTGCTCCATGTAGCATAGAATCCACCATTTTGCACTGAATGGTCTGAGTTAAAAATCACCACCAGCTGGTTTGAACCAGACTGGACTGGCCCAGGGCTGGAAGTCCCACAGTACTGTCCTATTATGGGCGATCCGGGAGAACCACCGTTCCTGACAGTGACAGAGTCCCAAGCACAGGTTTCATGGCTTTCAATATCAAAGTCACTAAATGTAAGCTGCAGGAGAGGAAAGAAAGAATGAGGCACTCCTCATTATTTTATGAGTTGTGAGTTTACCCACCTGGAGTTAGATAAGCTCCCCACAAATCATTTTATTTTGTTTTAATTTATACAGTTTTGTATTTATATCTCTTTATTTAATTTTCCCTTGCCCTCCTTTTTCCTTATTGAAGTTTCTCTTGGAAATTGTGAAAAAGGATGTTTCTTTCCAAATTAGAGTCACTAGGGGGAACTCCTCAGTCCCCTGGGCCAGGATGGCAAGTCATATCAAGTGCATGAATAGACCTCCCTCCTGGGTGTGGAATTATCTTCTACTTTGAGCTTTTCCAATGCTTGAAACGAGAACTTATTCTCCAGTAATTACAAACTTACAGATGTTATTCTATAAGAGAGAATTTTAGGGAGAAAATAGTCTGATTGCAAAATCAAAGGCTAATATTTGCTTATTAAAAGAACTCTGTTCCCACACAGGACATGATATTGTAGTTCTATAGTCTCAGAAGTAATTTTCTCAGTCTTCAGAACTCACAGTGATGGTGTGGCCTTGCGGGGCTTCCAACAACCAAGAACAGTGGGTCAATCTGTCATAAGAGGCTGGATAGTTGGGGCTTGTGATCACTCCACTCTCACCTATCTGTATTCCACCACAGTCTGAAATTAGATTTGTAACCTTCTAAATAAGATAGGGAAAAAAAACCCTGCAAAATCAAGGTATGTTATACTTCAAGCTCTCATATTTTATAAGTTAAAAATACAATAAATGAATAAATAAATGAATACATAAATGAAATTGGATAATAGCAAAGTAAAACTATGTGCAAGATTAGAAATAAACAAAATCCTATAAGCAGAATTACAGAGCAAAACAGGCTCAAGTTTAGTACAAAGGAGAAAGAAGATAATACTGTACCATAATGCAGCAAAATCAGGTATTTGTGTATAACTGAGAGTGAATGTACTAGAGGCAAAACAAATAAAGTTGCCTTTCTTGAAAAAGCCAGGCCAGTGAAAATAAATATAAGCTGGAATAATATGATTATTTCCATAACGAAAGACTTTGTCATTTGTTAATAAGCACATATGTCTGCAGTCAACTATCAAAGTACATTTGTATATTAGCACAGCAGTTGAAAAACAGATACATATATAAAGCATACCATGGTATGATGTTTCACACAAATAATACTGCTTCCTGAAATCTGACTCCTTTCTTTCAACTAATAAGAAAAAATAAACTGGCAAAATGATTGAGTAGATGATGCTTGTCCCAGTGTCACTCCCCCTCACTCCTTCTCCCAATCAACTCCCATTTGATTATAGCACAAAAAATGTTAGATAAAACTATAACCAAAACATATTTTGATTTATATCCAAACTTAATGGGAAGAAAGGAGGTCTCCAAAATCAACAAATAAGTGCACTCAAATTCTGAGGGGTAATCTCACGCTGAAAGTATATTAGTCTAAGATAGAGAACCAAGATGTGTGTCCCAGGGATTGGGGTCTAAGGTTTTTATGACCAGACAGAAAGAGAATATATGACCTCAGACCCCCACAAAGTCAAGAACTAGAGTTGAGAGTTTACATAAAGTTGGGGATCTGAAAAGACTGCCATATTAGTGAAAAGGAACTAGAAAAACTTCAAGGGCCCAGAGCAGTGGCAAGGAGTAGTCCTGCCTGACATGGATGAAATTTTCAGGTGCAAGCTAAGTATCAGAGATGCAAATCTAACATGAAATATTAGCAAACAATACCCAGTAATATGTTCAAAACATACATCATGACTAAATAGGGTTTATCCTGGAAATCAAAGAATGGTTTAAAGAGAAAAAATTCAAAATAATTTATCATATTAGCATATTAAAGGAGGAAAATAGAGTCATTTCAATAGATGCAGAAAAATTATTTGATAAAATATTATTTTCATTCCCAGAGGGAAAAGAGCAAACACGACTTTTTTTGTACACTATGAATTTAAGGGGCTTTCTTTATTCTGATAAGGAGTATTTATTGAAAACCTCAGAGCAGCCCATATACTTAACAATGGCATGTCACAGGCATTGACATTAAAGTCAAGACCAGATGCTCTCATCTCTTCCATTCAAAATTATGATGGTGGCTTAGCTAGTGAAATAATGCAAGAAAAAGAAATGAAGTATTAGGGCTGCAAAGAAAGCACTATCATTTGCAGAAGATGTGATTATTTATACAAAAAACAAAGATAACTATAGTTAAAATACTAAACTAATGAAAGTATAGCAAGATCTCTGAGCTAAAAACCAATAGAAAAATTAAAAAATTCCTAGATATCAGCAACAACCAATCAAAAAATGTAATTTAGAATGTCCTACTGGCATTAGCAACAAAAGCAATAGCAACCTAGAAATAAATCTAACAAAATATATAAGAGATATTTAGGGAAATATTATAAAAATGTTACCTATTATTTTATTGCCAGGGTTTGAAAGCTTAATCATAAGTCTTACCTGTAAAGGAATACTGGGCATGGAATCCAATATGCTCTACACGTTCATTGGTGACAAAGTGCACCCATACCTGAGGATAAGGTATAACCAACGGCACTGTAGATGCTGAAGGTCCACAAAGTCTCCATATCAGAGGCCCTTCTGCATTACCTGAACAAAATAACACATCAAGTGCCATTATTTATACAGCTTTTAAGAAATATAGTTAGTGAATTCAGTAGGAATCAATAATAAAAAAAACTCCAAAGTACTCATTAGCACACATTTAAATTTTTCATTAGTAACAGACATTTCAAAATTTTCCTCCCCATCTTTGTCAAATGCAAAAGAAAGAGACCCTCCAAGAAACAAATAAACAACAACAAAAAAGCATGTTTTTCTGGTATGGGCCTCTTTCTCTAATGTAGGTGCCATTATGTTCCAACTTGTTTTCATAATTATTTTAGTATATCTAAACAGAGATGCAATTAATTTTTTTAAAAACACCTTTTGGTTGTGCCTTGTTTAATTTTTTTAGGAAGTAAGAAATAAAATACCAATAGTGACAAACTATATTATCAAGATAAAAGTAGTAAATGCCTAATATTTTAATGATTTTTTTCACTGTATTTAATCAACTAAAACACATGGTATATTCAGTACTCAGGCCAAGAACTATCATATTTAAAGCTGAATATTTTTATGAAGATCACTTTTCACGGTAATTTGATTAACATTTATAGAGCACATGTAGAGCTCACACTTACCTGCTTTTTTTTAAAGTAAAACAACATCACTGATCTTAAAAGTCAACAAAATGTAGTATTTTAACTGTCTCTAAAATGAAGAAATAGAGAGAAGATTGCATTTAACTGACATACAGCTGCTTCATTTGAATCTATAAGCCAGAGGCTCTGAGCCAGCGGCCAGCCGTGGTGAGGGTTCACCAGAATCACATGGAGAACAGTCTCAAACTGCAACTTCCATTTCCCTCCTGAGCTTTCTCTAGATTTATCTGTCTCACAGAGCCTACATGATTCTCCAGCTGAGGTAGGTGGTCTGTGATCACAGACTTTATCTATTTCTCCTTCTAGAAAATTCTGTCTTCCATGTTCTCAAACCCATCACTGATTCCTAAAATTGTCACCAGAAAACTACATTAGCTGTTGCTGCTTTCAGCCTCCTTTTCTTTAAATTTTGTGATAATGGGAACTTGGTGAACCTTGGATGGCATAGATGTCCGCCATGTTACTTCCCTTCTCCATTTTTTAATGTGGAAAAGAGTGTCAGTGTGTTGATCAATCAGGGCAATTTAATGGATAATCTACTCCTTGACTATAGGAAAGAACTAAAATGGATTCATCTTTCTTGAGTGAAGGTATCTAAACATTCTTAACAGAATTATGGTCTACCAAGTACACCTCCAGCCTTTTCTGTCACGAAATCAAAGACAGACGTGACTGCTCTGGGGATGATTCCTCACAGAGCTCCCATGGCTTCTCCATCTGGTGCATTTCAAAACTTCTTTTGACTTCAAAGGACTAAGCAGAATTCCACAGCCACTTTTATGAATCCCATAAGTTCAGTAAACCACCGACACCCTGACCATTTTTTGTTCCACTCTCTAAAGAGAGGAGTCTCGAGTACTAGATTTCAGTTGAAGGGACCACCTGAACACATTAAGAGAGGGAAGACAGACCAGAATTCCTCCTGGGTAACTCTCATGCAATTGAGATGCATGGTCAGGTCTGAGACACGATTCATCTCTCTCATCGTTCACAGGGCGTGTTTTCCTCAGCTGAGCGCACACGGAGTTACGGCTCTGTCTGCCCAACACTCCCCTGGATCTTATGTCCCAATACTACGGCCATCTGACTCCTTTCGCCGCTGGTGGTCTGCAGGCATAAGAAGAATGCTGTAGATAAATGGGAGAAATGTTCGTGACTGAACTCACCCACTCGGAACTCTAGGACATCAAATTGACAGTCTTGGTGACTTTCCAGGTAAAAATCTTCAAAATGAATGTAAATGGATGAGTTTCCCTGATTTGGATTGTTGAGTGTCCATTCACAGTTTAGGTTTCTGGAGTAATTACTGACTCCGTTATAACCAGGAGAAGTAAAGTTTCCTCCAGGGGAATTTGAGAGGGACCCGCCACACACTAAAAAATAACAAAAGGCAACAGAGGAAGTAGTAGTAAAATTCATGCCATACCAGAAGACATAAACAATACAGGAGCAATCTCTGCAACAACAGCAGCGACATTTTTACTACTTTCATTTTTTTTGTAGGTGAAGTCAAGGTTGTGGGTGAAGGGCTGGCTCATGGATGCAAACCTTGGGGGAAGTTTCAGTGGATTTAGAACAAAATATGTGGAAAAATAAGCCCCTTCTTTATTTTCCCATAGGTGAAGAATAGGTGGGTGGGTGGGGTTTGGCTGTGCATTAATACTTTCTCATTTGAGTCTGGAGTTCATTAATATTTAATTTAGAGGAATATCAAAATATAACAGTGGTCCCAATTGCTTCTACTTAGCAGTTTTCTACTTATCTAAGTGTTTAATTGGATCAAAAAGATCATTTAACATTACAGTGCCAATGAATTTGCCCATTTTAATAGGAAATAAACACTCTACATATCAATAAAATAACTTACTGGGTCTTTTTTTAAGTTCTAAGCTTCCTAAATTTAAAACCTCTTCAATAATAACACCAATTCAGAAAGTAGAAGGATATTTGGAATAGAAAGGTCATCTCTTGCTTAATTTTTAAATACTCTATGTCAAATGTGAACCCCTCCTCATTTACACTGGAAATGTGTATGTAGATAGATGACTAAGAAACAATAAAATCTGTCTTAAATTAATGTAGTTACTCTCTGGAAGTGAGTTGCCTTCTAAGAGGTGGATGGTCTCAGCGCAAAAGAATGACAGAAGACTGCAGAACTGGAAACCAACTGCAACGGCAACATTGCATGGAATTGAGCTAGCATCTTTTCTAACAGCATTTTTTAAAGTTTGAATTCACAATGGCAATTTTCCTTCTAAAACCAAAGGCTTTTTATTTTTTAATTTAAAAAAAATGTTATTTGTCATGGGTTTTCTGTCTGGTTACATTATGTCTGTTTTATGCAGAAGATCCTAGGTGTAACTTTAATCACTGAAGTGAAAATAGATGTCTCTGCCGCTGCAGGCAGCAGCTGTGGGGACATCTGCAATGCACATGTATTCATAAGGCCCTATATTACCTGCATCTTCACTGGAAGTGTAGGAAGCAGTGAAGCCTCCATAGGGCCTGGATCCATCGGTGAAATAAATTACTTTCATTGTATTTCCTGAAGATTTGATCTCATCACTTATATTCATACTGCTACACAGCTTCTCCAGCTGGGGTGAGTTACTTCTGATGCCATTGAATACCTGTTAGAAAAACAGTTTAACCTTTAGACACACAGTCCATCTTACTGAATATTTCCTAGGAGATTACATTGCAAGTTCAGAAACACTTCCTTCTCAGGAAACCCTGTGCTAAAATGAATTACTGAACCATACAGGCTCCTAGCCCAGTGCCACAAACCACTATATTACCCAGAGCACATTTTGTGGCCTCAGGGTCATTTCACTAAATGAAAATACAGCACTAATACCCTCCTGCCATGTGGTGACAAATGAAAAACTGCTGTACCCCTTGCAACAGGAAACCGTGCTCCACATGTAAAGTAGAAATGCCAACACTTCCATCTCAGTGCACAGCGTTCACTGATGGGCAGTTCTTCCTAACACTGCATCAGGACCTTTGGTGTTTAGCATGAAGACTTAAATCTTAGTCTCTGATAATGTGAAGAATGTAATCAAATATTTTAAAATGCCTTGAAAAGCCAATCTCTATCAATAATTCTTTCCTAATTACTAATGGATTCAAGCTTCAATTCTTTCACTAATTTGAATTTTAAAAAGTAGATTAGAGTATTGTTGACTCCAAAATATTAAATAATAACTCATTATGCACATAGTTATAACAATTGGCAAAGTATTATTTCACTTCTGTACAAAATCAAGCAAATGTTTTAGCACACCTGGTGTTCACAGTTCAAGAAAGATCTGGAAGTAACTAAACAGTAATTGAAAGAGTGAGTGATTGACATTCCTCTTTAAAAAAGGATTTGAATGTCTCTCAATTAGAAACAATGACATATAGTATGACAGTAATAACTATGAAAAAAGAATGTACTCCATCACAAAAGATAGAGGCTTTATTATTTACTACAATTTATCATGAAATTTAGCTCCTTCCTTCCTCCCTCCCCCCTCCTCCCCGCCCTTCATCCTCTTTTTTCCTTCCTTCCTTCTTTCCTTTCCTTCTGGTAAGTTCTCAAATAAATAAAGGATGAACAAAGGGCAACCCATATCCCCTTGTTTGGAGTAGAGTGAACAGCAAACAAACAAACAAAAAATATCAAACCTATAAAAATATATTGCAAAAAAAGGAATTTGGACATCATATTGAAAATTCAGTAATTAATTCTGAAAATGTTTCTTTGTTGGAGTTTTAACCTCCCCAGGAGAAAAGACCTGTAGAAATGACATTTGTAGTTTCCACTAATTAAACAGTCAAGTCTCCTCCCTTGTTGCCTGCCATGAAGCCCACAAGTGGACAGCCCCAGTCCTGTACACAGAGCTTCCAATCAGCCATTGAGTACTTCATTGTTAAGTAGAAATGAACAGCCAAAGGTTATCAGACGTTTCGGGGAATATCTAATGTCAAAGCAGAGACAAATATAGTAAATAGGAAACAAGAACTTAAAGAAAATAGAATGCAAAAAAGCAAAAACTTCAAAATTATGATTAAAATAGTCATATATGTATGTGAAAATATTATATATATTGAATATTTAAATATATGATATGTTTGAAGAATAAGAGTAAAATAAGTACAATTCTAGGTGTACACGTTCTCAAAACTTTATCACTCATCTCCAGTTCCTAACCCTTAAGAAGCTGTAAGAGCACATGCCTTTCCAAAAATAGCAAATTAACCAAGACAGGGATCTCCTTATATCATAAAGCCAGGGATCCAGCCCAAGAGAGGAACAGAGGGACTTGGAAATTTGACGGGAAGTCCCTATATGCAGCTGGCATCAGGCTTGCAGCTGACGAACAAAGACTCAGGAAAGACTATTGCTAAGGAAAATAAATGAAAATAATGCATGTGCTTCATTATATAAGGTGAGGATATATGTCTGGAGTGGAAGATGTGTGGAAGAAAGAATTAGTGATAAATTTATAGAAAAACAAGAAATCATAAAAAGGAGCCCATTATTATTATTATTACATTAAAAAAAGGCAAATGCTACCTGGCTTGGCTGCAAGTGGTGTTTGAATAATTATGGTAATGGAAACATTAAATAGCCGTTGAAACAAACTGTGACGTAAGTATTTCGGAGGAATTGGGGGAGCACGTGAAGTGTGCATCTGTGGTGGCGGTGGGGCTGCTGTGTGAAGAGAGCCAAGCCCTTACCGTGCACAGCTGGGGGTAGACAGACAGTGCTGAAGGCCCCCAAACAATGAAGCAACAGAATAGAAATGGTATTTTGAAAGAATGACAGAATTCCACAGGAAGTAGCTAAAAGAGTTGAGAGTAGGTGCCTTTGGCGTCTGTGATGCAGAAGTGGGGAACTGATAAGTCATAATTCCAAATTTGTGGTTATCACTGTAAATTTTATTTTAATTGTTTAAGTTCTAAAACTATGACTCTTCACATTATCTTTCCTGTAGGGCATGTGAAAATTCTGCTGGTAAGATTCCTAACAATCATTACACTCAGTATGGTCTCAACTGTGAAAACCATTTCAAAGGAAAAGTAAACCAGCGCATACATCAGAATTTTAACAATGAGTCTGTAGACTTCCAAGTATTTTTATTTTTCTAAACTCTAATTTCAGCCAATCAGCATGCATTGTATTTATAATCAG